>CAFUXE010001526.1:36554-48779 GCA_903364295.1 Serranus cabrilla | reverse complement strand
ATTTTTTTCACCCTGAACTATGCACACTCACATACCTCAGACTGAGTCATGAGAGAGGGGGAGTAGAGCTTTGTGCTATAATTTCCTCCCAGTAGCTAAATATAACTAGATGACAGCGTCAGAGGGTCACAGGCCAAAAATTTGTAATGACTGTTTTGTGTTTCTGACTAATCTAAATAACTAACTTCACAAATGGTACAGCTGTATAGAGTGCCACTCCATAGTCCAAACCCAGACACTAAACTTCTATTCATTTTACCCTCGACGAAGGCAGCGCAAACAGGATCTACTGACAAGATCTGCAACAGAATAGACCGTTAACGTCCATAATGACTCTATTCTTTACATCCCCTGTTGTGTAAAGGCCATACGGTACATTTGGGCCACAGACTACATCATAAGTCACAATCCATTCCCATTTATTTTTCTAATCTGAGCTCAGTTTTAAGACATCTTTAAGAGGTGCTTTTACAACCGAAATCTGTTTGGTTAGTCCAAATCAGAGGGAAATGTAAGATCTGCACTAAATCTCACTAAAGGCCTGCGCAGGTAACCCACAATCCACTGGGCTTTGGTTAATTTCCTGTTATTGGGTCAGATTTCGTTCACAGGGAAATTGAACCACATTGGGTTCTTTTGGAAACAAACCGAATCCCACTCTCACAAGTGGTTTTGGACCGCACCAGAGTGTGATTCAGAAGCGACCAAATGAACCGCAACAAGGATTAAACCGCCCCAGAGTTTGATTGAAACGGACTAAACTTTAGGTTTTGAAAAAGCCCTAAGTAAACATTTATCAGAGTTAAATAAGCAAAAGTAAGGGGTCAGTTATGGTCTGAATGCAGCCATGCAGATTGGAAATAAATTCATTGTTATTGACATTTAAATGACATTTATGTAACAGGCTGCCAGACACATTTTTTTTTAAAGGGATGTGGGTGAGCAGACAAGACATAAAGAAACTACACTGCAACTACAACTTAACAATATTTGATAAAAATGATTTTATTATAATGCTTAGAATGGACGAAGGTCACAGACCTGCTCAGATTAGACCAGACCAGCAGCTTCAGGTGCTGCTGTTCTCGCCTTCCACATTTAATTGGAGATGGGTCTGGTTTGAGAAGTGTTTTCTTTTTAAGCGAAGCCAACCCAGGGCACCAATATCTGTTGAAACAACTGGTGTTTTAGATGTCACATTTGGTGACACTTGCATTAAAACGGCTAGCTGGTTAAAATTTCTAGTATCATCAAAGCTCACAGTCACAGGATACTGACAGTTAAACAAAAGTAGTTGTGCAGTTTGGATGTTTGTTTCAAATTAAATTGAAGCTTGCACGACATGGTTAGCAAAGTGCATGAGGAATAAAGACAGAAAAATAAAGAAATACTGTAATATTAATCAAATCTTCAACATTTTATATTGCGTATCTCTGCATCTTGCTCCTGGACTTTGATATCGGCAAGATGATTCTGTTTTTTCCATTTCACGTCATTTCACATTCAGAGGTTGAAGGCAGGGAGGGGCTCAGTGGCAGCTGTCATGCTTTCTCATATTGTTTTATTCTCTTTCCGTGATCCAAGAAACAAGAACCTCTCATCAGTCATTTTTATCTCAGCTGTCCTTTTCCTCTCCTCCCTGCTCCCTTTTCTCATTTTCTACCTTCCTCGCTCCCTTCTCTGACTCCCCTCTCCTCTCCTGACCCTCTCAACCTCCCAGTTTACCCTTTTTTTCTCCTCCACTATCCCAACTCTTCCTCTGCCTCGTTTTATTTCTCTCCTCTCCGTCTTTCTCTTCTTCAATCACCCCCGTCCCCCTCTCTTTCTCTTTCTCCTGTCCTAATTGTTTATATACATTAACATTCAAGCAACTAGATAGCTTGGTGCAGGTGACACCCTGTAATTTGACATCCTTGCCTTTCTCCAAGGAAGGAGAGAGATGCAATCTGTGGCAATCTACATTGTGTGTTTGTGTGTGTGTCTGTGTGTGTGTGTGTGTGTCTGCAGCGTAATCTGGGGTTGTCACACGGCCCCATGCCACTCTCCGTATGCTAATCAATGAATGAAGCTCTGCAAAGCTCTCGTCTGCCAGCTAAACCCCACACCTCAGTGCTGATATGTCTATTAGCCACATGTCAAACTCCCTCTTTGTTTCTGCCTCCCCCTGTCTCTCCCCACATCTCATTCCCTCCCCTCTCATTCGATCGTTCCTCCTCTCTGTAATTCTGCGCCGCCGTGTCTCCCTCTCTCGCTCCCTCCTATTTCTTTCTCCGTACTTTATGCGACTCTCCTCCTGTAACCCTCACTTCCCCTGTGTTCCTGAACGCTCTCTCTCTCTCTCTGAGCTCACAATGGTTTGCACACCAGATGTAATTTCATCAAGGGTACACTCTCTACTTCTATTTATTGTCAATGAGAAGTGCAGGGCATGGTGGGATACATGGTGAAGAAGCTGGTTCGTATAAAACATTGATGTTATGTAAACTGGAATACCAGTTACAGCGGAGAGACTTTTTCGCTTTATATTCGAGGAGACGTAAAATGGAAAACGTGTACATTTCATAGAGTGTCTCACCCATTTTTTGTGTTTTATAAGGTTGTTATTAAATAAAATACTATATGGAGGTGAATCCTTGGTCTAAATGATATGTGACGGCAAATAAAATACATGTAATATCAGGTTTGGTGCTTACACACTGAAGATAATGCTACCTTGGTAGCTTCTATCCCTTCAAAGGACCGTATAGATCACTAAAAGCATAAAGCATGGCCTTTTTTCACATTGACGCTCCTTATAGGATCTTATTTGTGCATAAAAAAAATCAGTAAAATTACAAAACACACCCTTAGATTTTTAGACACAACTACAAGTGATGATTTCCTGCAGAAAAGTGGTTCTGCTTTCTCTACATATACCTCTACCTGTATAATATCCCTCCTGCTGCAGCACTGTCTGCGACAGCAGCCAGATGAGATTCAGGAAAGGAGCCTGTCATGTAGTCAGACATGCTGACAGACAGGTAGAGGTGAGATAAAATGAAACATAGTCATGCATTTGTCTTAATGCTTTTGCAAGCTTGGAGACAGGATGACAGAGAGACAGACAGAAGGGCGTGGAACCAGGCAGACAAGAAGGCAAGCAGACAGTTATAGGGGCAGTTAGACAGGCAGTCAGCCCTGGCATTTTGCAGCAGATAAGTAAGCTATCAGAGGAGGGGGATAAATAGCAGAGTAAAGATTGGTCCCGGCCCCCTCAGAGAGGAGCGGGGGGCCACAATGCAGGCGTGGTGGGCAGATAGCCCCCTGCTCTCATTATACTCTGCCTAATCCAAAACGATGTTTACTCAGAGAGAGAGAGAGAGAAGGGCCACGCTTATCGAAGCCCTGCACAGTCCTCCAAGCGTGTGTGCGAGCGCATGTGTGTGTGTGTGTGTGTGCGAGTACGTGTTAAAATGAGCCTATTCCAATGGAAAAAGGGATCAGGAGTGTCTCCAAGGCAGACTCTGTTGGCTAGAATGTCGATGCTTATCACACATTGCCTGGCTCTTCTGGTGAAAGGCGAATAGGCTATCTAAACTGCCTATTCACAGCACGTGTATTTACCATACCGGCTCGGCACAATGATCATTTCATAATTGCTATTATTATTAACACAATGCAATTAATAGTTCAGGCTTTTATAAAAGCTGACCTGATCTGATTTACCACAGGGTGTAGATCCCTAAAGGTCACAAAGCATTTAGGTTTTTTTTATTTTAAGATAATAAAGTAGAAAATGAAATCAATCATACTTGCTCTTTTTACCCATTGACTTGTGTTTGCATTGCAGCTTTTTTTCCTTCTTCCATGTAAATCTAAAATACTGAAAATGGCCACTAAAAAGCTGCAGTACCTCTAAGCTACCTGGTGATTTATCTAGAGCCCGATATGGGATTTTTGAATCTGCTACTGATTTTAAAGGGGAAAAATGTAGTGATAACCAATATGGCGGCTAATAAACCCTTTCTATGTGCACCAAATGTTGCATTAATATTCCTCTGGAAAGATTCTCAGAGGGTTTTTTTCTTAAATAACTGCATTTTTTTAAATTACTGCATATCTGACATTAAATACACCAATACTGATAAATATGCCTATGATTTCAGTTTATAAGAATATAATAAATAGAGAAAAGCAGGAAGTTTTTATATTTGCGAGGCTGAAAGAAGCATTTTCTGCTATTTTAGCATGAAGTATTATATATTCATATTTCATTACCAAAATAGGAAAAACAGGAAATAATTATTTTTGCAGTTGAGCAGTTTTTGTGTGCCCTTAATCTTCCAATACATACTTCCATTGATGTTGTGCATGATAACGTACATCAAAATGTTCAAACATGCACAGCAGTTTTGAAAACAGACTTTTGCTGTTGATTCAAAATACAGAGTCCAGCTGGAAAAAGTGTCACTGTTTACAAAGCACCATATTTTAGTAAGTATCATAGTGTTTTGTCACAGAGATCTTTACTGTCAGTTCGAAACCCCTCAACTACTCGTGGAAACACAAACTGGATGCAGCGGCGTGCACATACCCTCACTCACAATGCACACACTTTTACTTCTGTGCTCAATCTTCTTCCATCTGTCTCTGTCTTTCTCTTTGACTCTCACACACACACACAGCACACGCATGCACACATCAGCTCTGTGGTCTTGTGAACTGTGTGTACCCTGTCTAGGCAGGCCGGGGTAATCCTGGCCTCCACTAAAGTAGCCGTGTGAGAGGACAGATTGTCAGTTGATCATGGCCAGCCGAGAGCCTTATCCCTTATTGGATCGGCCATGGAGGAGGCTTAGGAATTATCTGAGGCCTCGCTTAATGTGGAGACGGATCACCGCCAGAGAGCCACGGAGCCTGAAGACACGCTGGGCCGGAGGGTAGAGGGAGACGCTGTGTGTGTGTGTGTGTGTGTGTGTGAGCAACACCAACAGACAGGTGTGTGTTTGTGTGTATCAGTATGTAATAGTGAAAGAGGCATGTGTGTGTGTGCTCAAAGCAACATCATGGCCCACTTAACCCCATCTTGACACCCCGCTCTCTCCACTTCCTTACTCTATTTTTTTTTCAATCCATTCTTATCCTCCTCACCTCCCTCCCTCCCATTCCTCCTCTTCCTCCTTACACTCCTCTCCCTTTCTCAGCATCGCTCCTCCTCCTTTGCTTCTTCATCTCTGCTCCTTTTTTCTTTCTCCTCCTGCCATCATGCTATCAGTTCTTCTGTATTCCTGTAAAATTGTTCCCATCTTCCTCTTGTGTTGGTATTCTTTTCCACTCTTGATCATCTCCTTCCTTCTCCTCATCTTCCCGTTCCTCCTCTGTCTCCTCTTTTACTCATCCTATCCTTTCTATAGTGCAATACAGAAGCATTCTGGCCCCAGCAGGAGGCCCGACAGAGGCTGATGAAAGAAGGTGAAAACAGACATTTTATTTTCCAAAGATAAAAGTAACAGAGTGAAATCGCTTGTTTTGTTAAGGAAAAATGTTGACCGGTGCCTCATACCTCAGAGCCCTCTAGTGTAAGCTTCAGACAAAATAATGCATAAAGTATAAAGCATAACGTGAACGCAGCATGATCGGCTGGTCTTATATGTTAACTGACCTTTGTGATGGTTGTCAGAAACATTTTCTACAATCTGTCTTTTACTGTGTGAACAACATGAAGAGTGTTTTAACTTTGTGGACAATTAAACAGTCTGAAAAGCAGCAATCAATACTGCTTCCAGCACAAGCTCACTAAAGCAGATCCTTTTATCTTTTAAATGAAAGTGTTCAGGCTGTGTATAATTAATTATTGGTACCCAGGATGGAGTAACAGCCTCGTCTCAAGCACTGTAAGCTTTGCTTGGCTTAGCTCGTGAGTTATTTTTGCTTGTGTTTCCACAAATACTACCTGGATCCCCTTCAGATATTTGAAATAGCCCTTTAGCTAATTCCACCCTCGCTGTCTGATCTCCTGTTCCTCGGGATCCCTGTCGAGGAACCGCCAAACACGGGGGAGGAGGATACCCTGATGACCGGGTTACCTTTCTTAGCCTGCTGCCACCGCGGTCCAAACCTGGATAAGCAGCAGAAAGCGGAGGGATGGATGGATAATTCCATCCCTGTGCATGAGATTACTGACAGCTACTGAGGCCAGATTAGCGCAGCCATAAGTCGTGGAGTTCCCAGGGTCGTTCCTGGGTCACCAGGGCGTGGAGGGTTTGAGACCACGACATTACATAGTAGATTCAAAGGGTCGCTGCAAACAAGAAATCTGATTGGTCCAGCAGGCCTCCCACCTCCAGCACTGCTAACATTGGGTCTGAGTTTGTAGGAAGGAGGCGTGTCTCTTGCACTTTCTAAGCATGCACATCACCAAGAAAAACATGGACAGCATTGCAGTACTCACACCTTGTAGTCAGCTTTATGTCTTCGTCACATATTATGCAATAAACTAGGAAAAGAAGCAGTATGTTTATATTACATAATTTCTGCCTTAGCAAGTCTGGAAAATACAATAAATTATATTGTATTTAAAGAAACAGTCAATAACATGTAGGTAATGCTTTTATTTAGGGGGCAAAGGTGGATGATTTATTATTCCTGACTTTACTAAATCTAACCGATATATTGTGATCATAAAAAAAAAACGGTTCTTACTCTTCAAATGTTCATTTAATTTTCCAATAAAGTACATTTAAAAATACAAACATACTTTGGCTTTACTAGAGAAATTTGCTGAAGAAGACAAATTAAGATAATATCAATGTGTTAAATACTCAATTTCCCATTATAAGTTGAGATACACTCACCATGTATTTTTCTTTATTATTTTGTCCAGGTTATGATAAGATTTCACCTCTATTGATCATATTTTAAGAAACAAAGTTATTCTGTTGTTTAACATTCTGTATAGCGGAATACTGCTTTCAGTTTCACAATTAAATAATAAACCCCTAATGCACAATACATCAAAAAATAATACGTCCTTCAAGTGAAATTAGTGTGTCTTATTAAAGCTAAACCCAAAAAATTGTGACTTGATTTAATTACTTTTAAAGAAACACCTTTTCTATAATCAGAAAGACTTTACTTCCACTATCAGTAGTACCTCAGTGGAAAATGAACAGTGTTACTTGCACACAACCCAAATAAGCTCCACATATGGTTTTCGAGGGAACACCGCTGGCAAGGTTGAGTGCCTGGGACCAATAACTATATTAAGCTGATACACGCACACCTACACTGCTTCCTTTCCTCATCTAGTAATTGAAGGTGAGAAATAATTTCATTATCCTCAGGAAGAGTAATCTGCTCTCCACTTCTGATCCCTTCATTTCCTACAGTGCACCTCGACCTGGGAGGCACACACACACACACAGGCACCACATACTTATCACACATGCATGCACACAAGTACACAAACACACACACGCACACACATAGTTCCTATCACCCTGGGCTATTAATGTTATTGGAGTTGGGGATTAACCATCAGATTCACATATGCTTTACAAAGCTTTATTACTTAGAGCTGTCTGTCTTGTTCTCTCTCTCACACACTCTCTCACACACACTCACACACACACACACACTCACAGGCACATAACTTTGTATTAGAGAAAATAAATCTGGGAGTGTGGGCAGCAGTGTGTAGACAGGAAAAGGCTCTCAGCATGAAAACATACATCTGAATAAGAACTTTAAATTATTGGTACTGGACTGAACTCTTAGCATAGTATTATTTTGCTTGATGTCATGTTCACTTGTGACCTTAAGGCATCTTGGTGTTAGAAAAGTGTGATGTGAGACCTGAAACCTTCTCTTGTTTCAGAAGTAAACAGCAGATTAAAACTGAATGAAGCTGCAGTTGAGGTGTGGGGGTCCATGATTTTCTTCTTCTGCTTGTGCTGTTGAGTGTTGAATGCTGCATTACCACCCTCTACTGTTCATCTGCCCAAGATGTGTTGGAGGGTGTCAAGTGTCATGATGACACACATCTGTGCACACAGAGGGGAGGGGCTAACACTGACATTTCACAGGGCAAAGGTGTGTGTGGGACACCATTACATTTCATGTGAACACACAATCACAAGGGGAGGGTTCAAAGGTTTGGGGGGGAGGGAAGAATGAGGGTGCAGCTTCAGACACAGGATCTCACAAACACTTATTCTGGAGCACAAACAGGGTCTGAAGCTGCAGTATGTGCTCAGTCCTGCTACAGGACAGGACCTTTAACCATCTGTTCCTGCCTGCCCACTGGAGCTGAATGTAGTTTTGTATTTGTTAAATAAAAGCAACACATCAGGCTTTGTTCTGCTCCTGCATTGACCCCATTCATGTCTAAATTCCACGATAAGGAGCATCTAAAATCTTAATCATGATAAATGTGATTGATCGGTTGGTTTCATGGCTTTTATAATCCAGATTTTATGGGATTCAAGCTTTTACTTATTGAAATCTGAGATGAGAGTAAAGTTCGGTGTAAAGATTGTCAGTGTTGCTGATGTACTAAATGTATTTCATCGTCCAGCTCTTACTTAAAAAAGTCAGTTTTTCCCATTAAAGGACAAGCCTTGTGATAGTTTACATTCGTTTTTTTGTCATCAAATTTCTTCCAAAGAAACAAAGCCAACAATGAGCCACATCGTGACATTTGTCTTCATTACAGCAGCATTGCCCTGTAGTTTATTTTGAGTCACTGTCCCAAACACCGCTCTGCTGCTGTAAATACAACCCTGATTCCACAGAAGTTAGGACCCTGTGGAAAAAGTAAATAAAAACAGAAAGCATCAAATTCAATATACAAATACAAAAGTTTAATCATGTCTTAGTACTTATTTATATGTAGGTCACACTGCAAATCAGTTCATTTTTTCCAAGCATCCCTATTTATTTCCTCACTATTGCACTAAATGTTTATTAATCCATGACTGTAATGCATTACTGACTTCTATTTGAGTAATGTTTTCCAAAAACTACAATACCCAGCTGTTCTAGGAAATTGTTTGCCTTTTAAAAAAAATTCCATCTTAAATATGTGACCCATTTTCACAAACTTTTGCCTTCAGAAGTAACAAATACTCGTGAGGGTCAGAGCCACAGAAAAGGTCGAGTAAGTCTTGATAGATGCACTAATGTATTTTGAGATTTATTGACAATAAAGAATCGATTAAAACATCAGACATATTCTTTAAACACTATGTACAACAACAAACGACACATTTTAAAATGGTTTGCACTACATATAGTAAAGCATTACTACACTTAACAATGTGCCAGCTCACAGTATAAAGTTTTGCACACTGTGCTGTGTGACAAGCGCCTGGCTGAAGGAGAATAACAGATGAAATTTAAAATGTCACCTTATTTAAGCCTTACATGTCTTGACACTTCTCTAGACACACAGTATAGCTACTCTGGCTGTCATTGTACTTGTGTGTGTGTGTGTGTGTGTGTGAGTGTGTGTGTGTGTGTGCTGTCAGGCCAAGACGTAGAAAGCATGTTTTTTTTTCTAATGGGGAAAAGGAATATTTGGACATTTTATCAATAGGCATTATTAAATCCTGCTTGCTTGAGCTAATCTTGGCGGACCGGAGCGAGGGGAAAGAGAGAGAGCGAGAGAGAGGGAGAGTGAGAGAGATAGACACAGAGAGGGAGAGTGAGAGAGCAGTGATGTCTGCCCCATGAGGTGAAGAGAGACCGCCTGTAAGCCGCTTATTATATCGACTACCACCTTTTCTCTCTCCTCCTCTCACCCTCCCACCCTCCCCTGTTTTCTCTCGTTACCTCGCTCATTTTCTATCTCTGTCTCCCTTCCTCGCTTGCTTTCTCCAACTTATTCTATATCCCCTCATTCTCTTTTCTCAACAACTCCTTCATATAAACACACACACACACACGAAGATGCATGTGTGCACACAAACACACACAGGCGGCGCCAAGCCGAACCTTCTTGTTCAAAGCCAGAAGCGAAAAGCTGAAGTTTTATTCAAATGAATGTTTACTTCTTCTACTGCCAATGTGTGTGTGTTTGGCTATATATGTGTGTGTGTGTGTGCAGACAGAGAGAGAGAGAAAGAGAGAGAGAGAGAGGGAAAATAGCACCAAGTATGCAAGTGTGTGTGCGCTAGTGTGTGTTACATGCACGGCAGAAGGAGAAGGGCTGACAGTAGGTGATAAGCCAGACAGGCCTGCACGCTGTGATTATCACCCACCGGACCCCCTGTCACACACACACACACACACACATGCATACACAGTGCCCAATGAGAGAGTGTGTTGCAAGGATTTAGGATAGACAGACGGACAGACAGACAAACAGAGACAGAGAAGCCTTGGATCACAGGCAAGGTGGAAACCACAAGAGAAGCAAATGAACACAGACTGGAAAATACAATGCATCCAATTATGTTTCACTGCACACTCATTGTTTTTATATCAATATGAAGGTGTTTTGATGTTGAGACACTGGAATCAAAGCACTCTGTCACATTAGTGATGCTATAAATGCCCAAAAATAAAGATCTGTCGCTGTAATGACTTCATGAGTCTCTAACTCTGTCTTGGTGTCTGTCTGTCTCAGGTGTGTGGCCGTCTGAAGAGGTGATGGCCCATTACTGCCTGCAGAAACGCCACATGTTCAAGTGAGTTATTCCTCTTTTTTAATCTGCTCATTCCATGTCAGGAGACTCACTGTTTCACCGAGAAGCAAACCTGTTGTCATGACCGGTTTAATCCAGTTCAAATCAAGTCCAGGACCAGGTCCAGTCGAGTCTAAGTCAAGATTGAGTACCATTCAAAACCATAACAGGAAATAGTGTCTTTCCAATCGCTAATAAAGTGATTAAGGAGAGAAATATGGAGAGAAATAGCTTATTTATATCGAACACATCATGCTGATAGAATAAGCCAATCAGGCAACACCTTGTACAGCTGATACTGAACCAGGAACAACAGACTAGACAAGCGCAAGACTTCAGTAAAGTCTCCAGATCAGATTTGAGACTGAGACGAGTCCTACAGTGGAAAAGTTCCACAGTACTGCAGTCAAGCCAAGAAAACAGCTTTGATAATCACATAGATCAGATCTACATTGTTATTTTTGTTAGTTTTTTTCTTAAAAGTTGTATCTGAGTTAAGAAAATCTGGGTACATAATTATAATTCAAACAGCTGTGGGTTTTAAATTATTCTTTGACAGTTTGACATTAATGACACATTTACCTCTTAAATATTAAAAATCATAAACAAATTAGAAGATCTCTGGCAGCATGTAATGAGCCTCTTTCTACTATGTTGATTTAACAAAAAAAAAACCTGCTGCCTGACAGGAATTCACTGTGTGATACCATTTGGTAAGAGGGACATTTATCTTTCTGTGTGAACGTATTGAAAGCGCTGCATTGGTTACAGTAACAGATGGTGAAACACTAGAGAAAGGCTGCTGGGTCCCTTTAATTTAAATCTGACCTGCAGTTAACGCCGGGCACTCCTGTCATTCTGTACCTTTCCATGCCACGCTGTGTTGTCCTGTGTTGCTCTTTCCCCTGCTCTCGTCTGCCGAGCGCCGGCCTGCCCTGCGGCACGGGGCTGAAAAGCACCCAGGCACCTTTGATTTCCACTCAAGGTGGAACGTCACCCTTTGATTTCCTGTTTTAACATTCAAGAGGCGGGAGGCGAGGAAGAGAGGGGTATTGATCAGAGCGGCGTAGTGAAGGTCAGCGAGAGAGGGAGGGAGGCAGGGAGGGATGAAAGAGGACAGGGGTAGAGATGGAGGGGAAGGGGAGATGAAAGGAGGAAGAGGATGGAGAGAGGGGTTGAATGAGCATGCAAGCTACAGGACTCTGTGTGTGTGTTTTCCCAGATTCCTGCTGATTGAGCTTGTGCTTCTCAATGTTCAGTATTCAGCTTTCAGGTTGATGGTTGAATTGATATTTCTTACCCTGCTGTGTCGACTGTGTGTGTATGTGACTGTGTTTGTATGATAGCGTGTGTGTGTGTGTGTGAGTGTGTATTTGTGCATCCACCGCACAGTATGTGTAAGTGTGTGTTAGTGCTAAACTGCTAGGTTTGGCTCAGCAAGGTGAATCTCACTCTCCCTCTCTCTGTCTCTCAGGGGTGCAGTGTGTGAGCTGGGAGGAGGTATGACATGTCTCGCTGGGCTCATGGTAAGTGACACACACACACACACACACACACACGA
>CAFUXE010001526.1:9159-21072 GCA_903364295.1 Serranus cabrilla | reverse complement strand
AAACTGACAACAGATTACTGTTTCCATAATGCAATAGTGAAATAATAGCAGTTAAATGTAAAAAAAAAAAAATGTGTTTCTATACAAATATAAGGCGGTAGACAAAATGTTCTAAGGCCTTTTTACAACCTCTACTTCCAACTTATCTTGTCCTCTCCTCTCTGCTCTGTGTAAACAGCATTTCAGCTCAAGTGTCACTGAATTTTCGTCATGTCACTGTTGACTCAGCGGAGTCATTTGTGGCTTCTCGGATGCGATGAGGAGTGCAGAATTTAATTTTTTTTTAAATGTAATTAACTATTTATTTATTTATTTTACAGAATCTAGTCTAGACATTTTGGACAACATTTAAATTAACATGTGGAATGAATTGATTTTGATTAAATATCACTTTTTTTCAGCTTAGATTCCAGACACCTGTCTACCTGTGTGCCACACATTATTGTATAGGAGTTTAGAAATAGAAAGTTTTATAGTATAACTGAGGCTCTTTTTTTTTTACCTTTTAACTGGTGCCCTCTTAATGACATGATGTCCTTCCCCTGCCCCCGTACGTGTGTGTGTGTGTGTGTGTGTGTTTCAGTTGTTGCCTCCACCCAACTAGCTCACTTCCTTGTTTTCCTTACCACTCACTTTTCCCGTGAACTGATATCTGTGGCAAAATAAACCAAACACAAACCTCTCACCTTTCAAGTCAAATAAACTTTGCACCTCAGTCTAACCTTAAAAGAAAAACAAACTTCACACATACGTACACACATCCTGGTTTCGATGAGTCCTGGTCCTTTGTGTGGGTACGGGCAGGGATTCAGTGACACGCAGCGATCTCGCTCCTCGCTGGGATCAGAGGATTTTGAACGAGCGGAGGTCAGAGGCTGTGATTGGAAAGTTACGTCCAGATTGCCACTCCAGCGGCCAGTTGGACGGATGTGCAGGATTATGTCAAATCTGCACTGTATTGTTGCATTTTAGTCAAATTACTCCACTCTCATCTGTGATAATAGGTACACACAAACACGCACACCCACACACCGCTCTACTTACTTGCATAATGGATTGAAATTTGTCTTTGTGGACACAGAGACAGGTGTTACTTTGTTTAGAATGATTGGAGTCGATTTGTGCCGGCGTGTGTGTGTGTTGAATTTATCTCCATATAAAAGCTCACCATTATAAAGCATCGTCTTGTTTTCAAAAAGTAGATTATGGGGATAAAGAAATGAACACTTTATTATAACCTAATTTATACTTTTATTCGGGCTTGAACAAGCTACATGGAGCTAATTGTCACGACCTCAGCATTTAATTGACCATAAAACCTTTTTTTTTAACTCTCATTCTCTCCCACAGAGATGTTCTCATAGTCCTAAAATACCATCTGTTTCATCCTCTATTAAGAACTGTATTTTGATTTTGTATATTTATTAACTTCTTCTTCATAATTCTAATTAGAGCACTCTGATCTGGACAAGTTGTTTGTAATGAAAGCTCGTTTTTAAAGCTTAATTCTCCTTTAGTGGCAAGAAGAGCTTCAATAAAGTCTGTTTTCACATTAAATTTAGTGCAGCTTTACGACAACGGCGAGCGTGTGTCAACCAACAGTGTCAATGGCAGTTCCATTCATTGTTTACATGAGCCATTTCTTCTACCTGTTGTGGACTTTGTACAGACATTATATAGACCTGTGCTCCTGGAAATATAAGAACAATACCTTCATAAGAACATAAAAGACAAGTGCACGTCAAGAAAAGACTTTTCCACCTTTTTTTTAACTCGTTTCATCTGCTAGAGTAGTTTTTCTTCCTCCTCTCTTTACATGGTGTCAGTAATGACGTTTTCTCTCTGCTGAACAATCAGTTCATGATGATCTCAGCCTCTTCAGGAGCTGCACTTGGTTTTTATCTAACAATGGTCATGTGGAAGCGTTGTTTTATTTTATTCGACGCTGGTTAACAGCAGAGGAGCGACCGTGACTGTTGCCTCTAACAGGCTTTGGCAGTGCAGGAATTATTATTATATCAGACACTGAAGTTTTTTGTCCTTTCACCTGCAAGTTAAACACATTCTCAGTAGGTTCAAAACCTGGAATGTTCCAACATTTCCGTGACTAATGTTGCCGTGCTCTTTTTTGTTAGACCATTGAATATTAGTGCAAAACCTGCATTCAAGGATGCAAATATCCTTCGAGCCCCCCTTCAATATGTGGATGTGCAGGCATTTGACTTTGACTCAAGGAACGACCTTTGTGTCCCGTGTGAAACCTTCATAGCTTTATTTTTCCTTCCTGTGTTGTTTTTGTTCTTATATCTTCATATTAACTTCAGAGCGAGCATTCCAGGTATTAATTCCACAAATTCAAGGTGCTTTTTGCGCCTCTTTGAAGTGTTACAGTTAACGTGTGTGTGTGCCTGCGCGTGCACACGTGTGTGTTTACTGTCGGCGATGGTATCTGCGCGCCTCGGATTTTCTGATGTTCTGCATTCCTCTCAGTGCCTCGACAACAGGCGAATACACGTGGAAACTCAAACGTAAACAAAAAGGGGAAAAGCATCTTACTCATGCAAATTGTTTTTCCCCTTCTTCCTGTTGGTGGATTTATTTGTGAACAAAAGAAAATAAATAGCCTGCTGTTTTATCTGGAGCTGCTATCATAAGAATGCATTCTAACCTGAGTCTCCCTCTCCCTCCAGTTTGTTTCTCGACCAGTACAGAGCCAGCCTGGTTGATGCTATAAGGAGATTACTGCACCCCAACGTAAGTGTGTGTGTGTGTGTGTGTGTGTACTGTATATATCTCTGCTTATCCCCTTCCTCTAAATCACCACCCACTCTTCTCAATCATAATTAGGCCTCGCCCAAAACCCTATACACATTAATAGTCTGACAGGATTAATATCATGTAATGCTTTAATGCTTATTATGAGCAACTTGAATGCATCGCTCTGATCTCTGTCTCTCTCTCTCCTGCCTTCCCTTAATCATAAATCCGAGGCAACTTCTCCCTTTTGGCCCCGCGATAAGACCCCACGCTGTGACAGCCAAAGCAAATGGGGGGAAAAAAAGCAAAAGGCTGGAAGAGATAGGGTTGAGGTTTCTATTCATCTGAGGGAAGAGGGGTGCGTTTTAACTACAGAGGCCAGACTGGTATAAGGAATATCTGTTTATGAAAAAGAGGTGAAAACAGCACTGGGGGGAAGGAGATAGAGAGGAGGAGGAGGAGGAAGAGAGGGCACAGGAAGGGGTGAGGGAGGGGAGAGCCCGACAAAACACTGAGGATTTGGTGAGAGAAATTATTTAGACTCCCAACATCATCTGTACAATAACCATCATTAATTAATGATTAATTAAACATAATTAACAAGCAGTTATTTAGCTGTTACCAAACAATGAAATCATAATTTCTACTATTTACCAACTATTATAATGCTATTATCTAACAGGTTATTGTTGCACACAAAAAGGTTTTTTTTTAACCCATATCAACTATTTGTTACTAACTGAACTGTAATCTGCTCATAAAGACGCAAAAGATGATTATGATCATTTATTGGTTGATTTAATGGTTGATAGATACTTTATTAAACATCTAAATTTAAATAGATGTTATCACTTTTTATACCTCACTAATAAAAGGTTTAATAGGGCCAAAATAATGTAATGTGATGCCTCATGAACCATGTATCAATCAGTAATAACTTTCATTATAAGCACAAGCTGCAACTGTATCATAGCCATCCAAGTTATGTTTATAGATATTTTAAAATTCTTTACTAATCACCAACAAATTCATAATGGTTGCAACAAAAAACTATTAGTCTATTTAGAATCCTAACATGAATCTGTAAAACTTTATTTTAAGCAATATTAATAATAGTAAATTAAAGGTTAATTAAATTTAAGGAACAAGTACTTATTTTACTTAATTACTTTACTATCTAACTAACAATCAAATATTAATTACTAGTGTTTACCAAGTATTAGTAATGCTTTTATTTAGTAATTTAACAGGTTATTGTTGAACACATATAACATTTTTTTTATACCATACCAGCTATTTGTTAATGATTATTAATTGAATTGTAATCTGCTTATTAAGATTATTTAGGCAGCTGCTATAAAATTGCAACTGATTATTATAATGTGTTATCACATGCTTAATAAGTACTTTGTAAAGCATCTAAAAACATTATTTAAATAGATATTATCAGTCACTTTTTTATAGCTCGCTAATAAAAGATTTGATGAAGGCGAGGTCACTGAAACTTGTGTAAAAATGCGTTATACATCTCCTATTAATCACAAATAACTGATATTATATTCATAAATACATACGTGTTAATAACTTATTATAAGCATAGATGCTTTACAACTTCTCAAAGGTTTACAAATTCTTTGCTAATCCTAAACAAATAATATATTTAATTTCTAAATGAATGCATCCATAAACTGCTGTATAACATAAATTAAAGGTGAACAAACCTTTGTAAACCCAGTGTCTTTAATGCATTTGTTACACACTGCAGAGGTAACTAAAAACCCAGAGGATTATATGATTATTATGACATTGGGGTTGTTGCCGGCAGTGACACGCGTTTCCTCAGCTGACATCTGCAGCAGCGACATGCGCAGAAACACCTACGGATGGAAAATGCGTCTCTGTTGCAGTCGGATGCAGAAGCTGCTGTTGTCGAACGACAGACATGACATCTGGCCATTGTTGTACATCTGTGTGTTAAGTCTCTCTTCATGTCTCTCTCTCTTTAATCCAGTGGAGATAATTCGGGGGCTAATATGATTTGAGTGTCGGCCATCAGACTGTCGCTGCCACAACAAGCTTTGCCAAATATTTAATAATTTGCTAAGCTGATTAAGCAATTAACAAAGCAATTAATTCTCCCATCTAATGGCACTAATTTGTTGTTTCTGACAAAGGTGGTCCATCCGGTGGGCTGGATCCCCTTAATCAGCTGATTAGTGCTGGGAGGAGTTGTTTGTTTGCTTTTGCTGTGTTTTAAGAGGGAGGGGGGTTCGCTGGAAAATGCAACTGGATATGCAGATGAAAAATCATCTGTCAGGCGTCGTGATCCGGCTCTGTGTGTTCATGTAGCTCCAGTTGTGTCAATGTGCATCTCGTCCTGTTTATTTTCTGCATGTGTGTGTGTGTCTGTTTGAGCATCCTGCTTTGCTCTATTTAATTAAAACAATAATAACATGATCAACATGAAATACAACTAAAGCTGAAGGATTTCAAAGAAACTCTGAACTTGTTGGTAATCCTCTTAGTATTTACAGGATGTCTGTGATTCATGTGCACATACAAACTGTCTTTCTCACACATGTGACATACACGAGGAGACACCAACACTGTGTTCATTTCTATGGTTAGTTGAGCTATTTTCCTGCTTATCATCTAATATGTACCTGGTAAAAATCAAAGGGAAGAGAGAAAAGCGTTCTGTGTGTGTTTAAAGATAAGTTTTATGAGAAATTAGGTGGGAAAAGATGTTTGAAGTTCCTCGTAAATGTTCTGTGCCGCTATATTCACAGTTCAACTCACCTTCCTCTCGTTTTCTACCCAGGGCACGGCGTTGGTGTTTGCTCCTCAGCGAGGTGAAACTCTGAGACTGTTTTGTCAACTGGCCCAGCAGGCGGGACTCTGCGCCTCGCAGCACCAGCAGTATGACGCTCAGGTCTGGGATGTTCACTTAAAGGTAAGTCCAACAATAGAAAGACACCAGTATGACCCCAGAGAGCTGTGAAAAACCTCTGACTCATCCGTTTGTCAGGACAGACAAAATTATTGCTATTAAAGTATGCAGAGAGGTGTTTATAGAAACAATCATATAAATTATTTTTACCTGTCACCTTTTCATGATAGAAGAGTTTGTTTTTTTAAGGGTCTTTTCCACATCTGCTTGTTTAAGTCCAGTAAAACTAAACGGACTTCAGGGAAAATGCTCCAAGTTTATACAATCAGAATAACAATTATTTTTTATCGCCAAGTAGGATTTCACATACAAGAAAGTTGCTGTGGTGTGTTGGTGCAAAAGAACAAAGTACAAAATGTAAAATATAGATTAAGGAAACAAGTCTCGAGTCAAAAAACTGCAGCAAAAATAGAAAATATGAAGAATAGAAAAAGTCAACAATCAAACAATATAATCAGGATCAATCTGTATAAGTGTGGAGTTATTTAGATAAGGGAAATAAACAGAAATATGTGAGTTAAATATGGTCAGGTGGCCGTGCATACGTTAGTGTAACGTGCAGAAGGTGCAGAGGGAGAGTCAGCAGAGGTTTGGTCCTGATGGCTGCAGGGAGTGACTCAGGATCATCAGCTGAGTGTCTTACAGTTTCCTGCACCGACTACAAAGTTTCTGTGACGACTTGCTTCATGTCTTTGCAAAGGCAGCAATAGTAAGAAAAGAAACTATTCCTTCCTGAAGCTCTGCAAGAAAAAGCAAATCCACAGATGATGAATGTATTAATTATTTGCTTCGGTTCAACTTTTACACACGCCAACAACATGTGAGCATTGTATTAAAACGGACTTAACAAGAACTTGCCCCCTTAAATACCAAACCAGCAACAATCCAGGTCATAAATGTGCACTCCAATTTAATAAAGACCCGTGGATTAGCCTGTCGTTTGATGTTTAGAGACACTTTGTGAGACACACTGGAGCAAAAACAAGCTGCCTTAACTTGGCACAGAGAGAGAGAGAGAGAGAGAGGGAGAGAGGGAAGGAGGGAGAGGACAGTGAAAAGGAGAGAAAGAATGACAGAAAGCACATGAGTAGGTAGTGTTAAAAGAAGTGGTGTCCAGCTGTTAACTCCATTACACACACAGCTACAATAGAACAGGACAGCAAGGAGTGGGCTAAATTGGTGCGCACACATTCACCTACACTGGTGGGACAATTGGACAGACTGGCCATTAAAGTGCCTGTTAAAGTGGCCTGAACCTCGCCGAGGAAAATCTCACTCCTGCTTTCCTTCTCCCCCCTTTTTACTATTTGTCCTTCACTAAATTTAGCATCACAATCACTCAAACATTTTGTATCTAAGTGACTCTGGACCCTTTCATACCACATTTAAGGCGAGCACGCAGAGACAGGTTTAGGGAGTGCTCAGGTCAAGTTGTCACAATTCACATTTGGCCTCCTCACCGCCCTGCAGAGAGTCGGCGGCTGCTGGTCTCAGAGAGAAAGTCAAATTTATATCAAACACACACCAATATGCCATTTTGTTTGAGATTTCTCAGTGTCTGTCACAGATTTTAAGAAAGCCGTGTCCCTTAAAAGTTATGTTTATACATGTATTTTTGCATTAGCAAACAGATTATGTTGGGAAAAAAACATTAAGAAAGGCACTCAGAAAGTGCAGACCTCCATATAGTATATAGTTTCTCCGACTTTGGATGTGTTTTATTTATAACAATCAAACTGTTAGCATACTATACTGTATGTCAATTGTTACATATCATCATATTAACTACATGCAACAACCTATTTAACATGCTATTTTTCTCCACTGTGCAATATCTGGAAAATGCAAAGTACTTTCAGGAAAACAAACAAAAAAACAACTAAATTTCCACACTGCGGGATAAATAAAGTCATATCCTATCTTGTCTTATATCCGGTCCTGGAAAAATTGTTTGGGAAAGATTAAATCTTAGGTTAAATCTTGATAAAATGCTAATTTTGACTTTCTTATTTGTTCAGTATTTAACCCATTAAGACCACAAAGTCCGCTGAGAAAAACTCCTTCTAAAAACTCCTTCTAAAAACTCAACACTGTTTCAAAACAACCTCCCAAATCCTGATTTTTCTAAAAAAAAATAAAAAAAATAAAAACCTGCACAGAGTCGTTTCCCAAATCATTTATTTCTCAGCCTCTGTAGCAGATAGAGATATGAAATAAAAACCCTCTGAGAGCTTGAACCCGTAGCTTTAACTGTAAATAGTTCCCTTTGCCCTAAAGTGCATCACTCTGGTCGGCCTATGTGTCACTATTTTCTGTAAATGTTAGTTTTTCCCCCTTTCGCTTTCCAAAGTTTATTTCAGAGAATCTTGTTGCATTTCATCGGTTTCCTGTCTTAAAAACATCATCCAAAATTTCCTAAAACCAATCACAATTGTCTCGGGCAGTGCTAACATAGTTTAAGATATTAGTTTTAAATGTAGTATGTAAGTTTAATCTTGTGTTTAATTTCCTTTCCTGGTTACAACACAGAGGCCGATGCACATTGCTTTACAAATAGATCAGCTAAGGGGAGAAAGTATATACAGAGAGAAGCCTTTGAACAGAAAAACACAGATTATTTTTGACAAGTATAAATGGGTGAAAGTACATTCAATTTATGAGGAATGGCTGCAGATGAAAAGTGTTATAGTTGGTGGTGGAGGTGGAAGAAGCACAAGAAAAATCAGAGACACAGAAAGAAGGAAGACGGGGGGAAGGAAAAAGTAAAGAAGGTAAAAGGAATAAAAAAAGAAGTTGGACAAAAGTGAACGCTGGCATTGGCTTAAATTTAAAAGAAATATAACTTTGTTTGAAAAAGCTGCTGAGAGAATTGATTGGGCCTCAAGGCTGCAGAATACAGTCATTGAATAATTGTAATGGTTCAGCACCTGAACTGGTTGGGAAAATTGCCACTCTAACCCGTTTTAGTGATCAGAGCTGCTTGCCGACCGAATTCGAACAGTGAAATTCAGACTAAAATTGATGTGGGATGTAGAAAATAAGAACCCTGAGGTGTTGCTCGTTTTTCTTTCTTTCTTTTCTTTGGCATGCAAGGGGACTGATAGAGCATTCGGCTCACTCTTGAAATGCACACTTCCATCTGCGTGACGCACACACACTGTAACAGACGCACACACACACACACACACACAGTGGGGTCAGGTGCTGCGTGTGGATATGAGGACAAGTTGAAGTGCCCCCCTCACATCTGAAGGTGATTAAGTCTCCTCTGCTTATCTTCTGATGAACACTCTGAACAACCCCTGTGTGGGTTTTTGTGTGTGTGCTTGTATGTGCCTGACTGACCATTACACACACACACACTGCGCACACACACACTGTGCACACAGCTAAGAAACAAGCTATATCACAATCCCACACAGACCAGACATCACTCAGACAGCATATTGGCTAGACATTACACACAAACACACACACCACATGATGATATCACAGCGAAACATACACTGCCACTGTGCACACACACACACACACATGCACATCCAAATGAGCAGCTGCTACTCATTTGCACTACAGATTAGCTTTCTTCAGCTATATTTACTTTCAGTGGGCGGACCAGAACACAAGAAAAAATGCATATCAGAACCGTCAGTGGAACACACACTATGGATTTTCTCTCACTGCGGCTTAAACAATCAAAGACCAAAAGCAGGTGTAGCAATTTTGAGGAAAAAAGGGAATTGGAAAGCCTATACGCTGCTTGTTTAATACGGAGAATTCGAGCTCTTTAAAATGTATATAATTTGTATAGGATAGGCAGAAATAAGCCATGTGCTTCAACACTTTCCTTTTCTCGAATTAATTCATTATTTGTTCAAAAAGCCTAAATAAACTTTTTCCCTTTTGTAGGAAAATATATAAGAAATTTTGCACATATATTTGTTTAATGATGTGTTATACCAGTCTGCACATCTGTTATTTTTTATTTTTTACATTTATTCTCAAAATGAAGTAAAGCATTAGTACCAAGATGTAAATAGAAATATTTTTAAGAATATCAGTATATCATTACATGGCAAATGTACGCACATATGTAAAATAATCAAACACATTTTTGATGAAATAACTGTGTTCTACTGTTAAACATTACATCAGACAAACTCTTCAAATGTGTTCATTTTCAGATGCATTTTGGTTGGAATTTGATGCTGAAAACCCAAACGTCAGGTCAATCTGAACTTAGATGAATAAAATAATAGGTTGATGTGCCCTCTTTGGGGCAGCTGCCTCTCTGGATTACTTCATGACAGGACTGAGGCCTCCAAAAAGACCAAACCATGACCATAAACAAAGCACAACACATTCATGATGACATTAACATGTCTAATTATCTAATACAGTTTTTTTGCTACCACAAAATCATCAGCATGGAGCTTTAAAACCATCATATCATATGTCACGATACCACTGAAAGCTTCAAAATAACGTTACTGAATAATGGCTCAACTCTGGTATCAAGGTAGCCACACACTCCAATCAGGAGCACAAACTTGTTGAAATATTCACACAGCCGCGCCACAATATCCTGTAATTGGTTGAGTTTCCACATGTGTCATTTAGGCCGAGTTTGCTTCTTTTCATGCTCCCACAGCGACTCACAAGCTCCTCCATCTGGCACAGGCGCCGTTAAACAAACGTACCCCCAGTCGCTGCGAGTATACTGGCATTCCTCGCTGTGCCAGATTTGACACGCGTTAGATTTGATTTTGTTTGGAATATGCTGCCTGTCTCAATGTTTGCTTTGTGTGTGAAAAAAAGAGAGAGCAGGGAGTGTTTTTAGCAGTTCTTTACAAACCGTCTCTAGACCCCCAGCTCGCTACTCTGCAGTTTCCCAAACATACACACACTTTCACCCTCTGACACAAACACACTCGAGGGACTGCAGACAGCAGGCAGGCAGGCCCGATGTGCAGCGGTAGTGTGTGTGTGTGTGTGTGAGTGTAAGGCGTGTGCTGGGACGGGCAGACAGGGCTAGCGCGTTATCCTCTTATCCCCACTGTTGTGGAATAGAGAGGCAAGCAGCTGGAGGGACTGCAAGCAGCCTGATAATGCCAGCGCTATTTTCTAACCCGCCATCTTAATCTTGTTACTCAAATGGTTGTGAAGAGAGAGTCATGAATTTTAATTTCTCTCAAACACACACACACACATGCGAGCGAGTGTGTGTGCACATGTGTAGATCCCCCGTCTCCCTCACATGCATAAATAGTATCCCCACTGTGTCCATGCACTCACACTCATTTCCCTGCCTCCTTCTTTCTGTCTCCCTCCTTCACTCTTTTTCTCTCTCCCCCCTCAGCTGCCCTGCTCCCTCCCTCCCCCCTTTCCCTGACATATCTTCCTTCCCCCTTCACCACTCTCCCTCCCTCTGCTCCCCTCTATCTTCCCATTTCCTACATCACGACCCACTTCTCTATTTATTCAAGCCTGTCCTTCTATCCCTTCCTCTACTCGTCTCTCCATCCACCCAATCCCTCATTCTCTGTTTCCTAATCCTGCCGAGAGAGACCCCAGACATCCGGTTCATCCGTCCCTCCCTTGTCTCAGAGCCCCCTCCTCTGCTTTTCCACCTTGTTCACTTTCTCTCCGGTCTATGCAAGGAGGGCGAGAATAGACGGGGGGAAGACGAGAAGAAGGCAGAGAAATAGAGAGGCAGAATGAGAGCAGGAGAGAGGGAGACAGAAGCTGGGTCGAAAGTGGCAATAAAATAAATGACTTGCACCTTGGAAAGGAAAAAAAGAAGGAGAAAAGATTGTGGGGTCGGTGGGGTGGGGGGTCGCGTTGAGAGCCGATTTAGCCAGCCACCCATGAAGCTGATTAGGCAGCCTGCGATCAGGAGGAACAGCTTTGCTTGTTAAACTTTTCACCTCTGCGAGCTCTTAGCCCTCACCGCGTTAAGGCCCCCTCCCTCCCGCTCTATCCCTCCATCCCTCCATCTATCGCTTCCTTGCTCCTTCCGCCTGGTAGAATTTGAATGTGAATGCTGGCCGTGGTCCCCATAGCAGGCTTAGCACAGGGGGCAGGCAGCTGCCCCTCCACGCCCAACCACCCCCTGGGCCGTCTGCTCTCTCTCTCTCTCACTCTCTCTTTCCCTCCCTCTCTCTCTCTATCTCTCTCTCTCTCTCTCTCTGGGGGTCAGAGGTTCA
>CAFUXE010001523.1:592306-603030 GCA_903364295.1 Serranus cabrilla | reverse complement strand
GAGTTTGGACACAGGTCTGGTTCTCAGAAATCACATGGACCAGTTAACAGTTGTAGTGTAATCCAGTCCCTGGTTGGAGTCTTTCTATATATGTGGACAGCAGGTAAACTCAATGACTGACTGATTCTGTTTTTTCACAATCATGCATCTCCTCTATTGTCACTGTTTAGCACTACATGGGAATGTACATCTGCTTTTAAGAACCATACCTTTAAAACGTCTTATTTTTTACCATAGATCTTACATAGTTTAGTGTCTTTGCAACAACAGACACATGCTCCATCAGTACTTCCTGACCTTACGCTGCCCCACCTACCAGCTCTCTCCTTCTCTCACTCCTCTCTCCATCCTACCCTGTATTTATCAGGCTGTGTGACTTTCTAATCCCTCTCTTTAGCAGCGGTGTGTGAAAGCTAACACTCCTCCGTGTGATTATGGAGGGCCCTGGGCTGCTGGTTATCTGGAGAGACCACCGCAGAGACCCCCGGCCATGCTCTCCCAAGCCAGCTCCACTTTAATTCTACCTAATTGATCTTCACACTTTAATAACTTTTTCCTCGCTAAATCAACACAGGTACAAGTCTGTTGCATTGTTGTAGCTGCAGGAGATTACACTCTGTTTTTTTTCATTGGATGTTGTTGATGTTGACAAATACAGAATAACGTATACCAACCACACATCATTAATATTTTTCTAATGCGAGTGTTTGGCTCTACGGTTGTTTGAACTTTGATCCACTTTGATATCTCAAAGATTGTTGTATATATTTGGGAAGTTTGTACAAATATTCATGGTCCCCAGATGATGAAGCGTACTGATGTGGTGATCTAGACAAAGAATGCTGCAAATTTTAGGGGCGTTGTGTTTTCATATGACAGTGGGCAGGGCAATGCAAACTGAGGCAAAGAAAATGTTTCAACAGTATTGTAAAATTTGCATAATGATGGAAATGAAACAAATAACTGGAGTTCCAGAACACGGACAAACTCTCTAACACTGCAGTACAAGACAGTAAAAATGATCAACATTCTACAAGCTAAACATCAGCATTTAGTTGCAGCCACACAAACGTAATTAGGTATTTACTTTCATTACTTCCATTAAAACCAGTTGAACCACAAAGACAACATATAGTGTAATCGTAGTTTGCTGTTTGCTTTTGTACTTTTTTACAGTTTTCTCTTTTTGTCCGAGGCTCCTCCCATTGGTCACCCCCTCCACCATCACTCCCAAAGCGGTTTCTCCTCTTATTCAGCATTTCATCGTTCTCCCTGCCACCTCTCTGAGACATTCAGCGACTTGGGTAAGTCGACAGCAGCCGTGGTGCTACCTGTGATTGGGTTTTTACACAGGTGAATATGCAAAAAAGCCTCCATGCCTGTGACATTTTCCGAATGGACTCCCTGAGGGCGAACCCAACCGACTTGCCTCGCCATGAGTTTTGTCTCTCTGTTGCCTATAAGAGCGGCTGAATTACAGACTGCTTAAGAAGTCATACTTCTCACACAAAACAAAGCACCACCCCCCCCAAGTCTTGTTAAACGTGGCATTTAGTTTCATGCTCAAATTTGACGAACATAAAAGGTGGAAATTAAAGGTTGACTTCTCAGATGAATTTGTGTATGTTTTCTATTGTTTGGACAGAGCCAGACGAGATGACAAGTGAGGAATTTGTATCATCAGCTGATGGCAGCTGCTGTTCATCAGCACACAGCAATTATCTGATGGAGTCATTAGCAGATATATGCAAATATTTTTCATACATGTGTACTTGGGGCTTATGTGAGTATATTGGTTGCTACTATATATAAGAGTGTGCATGTATACAAATGTATTTAAAGTGGCATGGGAGAAAGGCAAGCAGCCCATGTGAAGGGATCATTTCTGCAGCTTTTCCGCCATATGTACGGAAATGTTTGAGGTGACAGCAGTCACCCCGACATGTTCTGTGAGGTTACCATGTTGGTGAGGGCTGTTTGTGTGTGTGGATGGAATATAGGTCACCTACACCTTAGTCATGCCAGGTCACCTGTCAGAGAGCATCTTAATCACCGTTAATAACCACCAAGCCATCTGTCACGATCTGTTCTCTCACTTACTGGTAGAACAGGCCTTAAAATAGTGCTGTGTGTAATACATTTAATGTGTAATGTAATGTAATGTACATTTGAGTACAGGCTTCATCTGCAACTACAGACTCCCTGCCTCCTGACTGTGTTCCCTGCAACTCCTCCAGAGCAGCCAATCAGCAGTGGTGGGATGTAACTAAAGTACATTTACTCAAGTACTGTACGTAAATACAATTTTACAAAGCAGATTACTTACTATGTACTTTCTGGTTCACTAACGTTAGCTGACAGCTTTAGTTACTTTTCAGGTCAAGATTTAACATAAAAAAACATGATCAATTTAAAGTGATATGACATTTTTTTTCTAATTAAACCCCATAACAGTGTAATTAAAATGAGCCCTACTTTGAAAAAATTAAAAAGCAGCTTACATAAATGCATCAATACAAATAATCTTATAATATGT
Source organism: Serranus cabrilla (assembly GCA_903364295.1). NCBI lineage: Eukaryota > Metazoa > Chordata > Actinopteri > Perciformes > Serranidae > Serranus > Serranus cabrilla. The sequence goes on along the minus strand of CAFUXE010001523.1, from coordinate 600,494 downwards.
ACAACTTGAGTGGGTCCATTCTGCATACTGGGTACTTTTACTTCTGATATTTTAAGTGCATTTTAATTGGTACTTTTTTAACTTTTACTTAAGTGAGTTTTGAAGGCAGGACTTTTACTTGTAGTGGAGTAAATTCACTTTTACTTAAGGGTTCTGAATACTTTCTAACCACTGCCAATCGGGGTTTGCAACAGGGAAAGGAAATATGAAAACTAATAGATACTATTTAACAATAACCAAAACTATGGGATGAAAGCTATATGGTCATGTGTAAATGGTTGGATCCTGTGTGTAAGTACAGTACAGTAACACCCGTCTGTGCATAAAGACGGTGCATGGTATCAAGGGGACCTCTTGACCCAGTGGATGGTTTTAGAATGGTGCTCACGAACATTTCCTGTCTGCTTTTTGTATTCTTTTAGGTGACTTGCCCAGTGTCTTTTTTCTCACAACTGTTGCATTCCGTGTCGTCTGCCACTCCCGTTAAAAGCTTCGGAATAACCATTTAAAATAGTGCATTCAAAATAATGTGAAGCTAATCCATTTTACAATACCATCTCTAAATAATGTATCTAGCATCACAGTCAAAATATTCATGTTAATTAGATATTTATAAATCCTCAGTGAGCTCCCAACTACAAAAAGTTGTCAATATCTCCAGATCTTTATCACTGAATCCTGAGGAACATTTCTTTCTTTCTTTCTTTCTTTCTTTCTTTCTTTCTTTCTTTCTTTCTTTCTTTCTTTCTTTCTTCTTTTTAACTTCTTAAGACCATGCATTCACAACTGAGCATCTGATAAATCAGCTACAACATTAAATATACAGCAGCCTTTCTCTAGCTTTATGAAAAGTGAAATACAATAAAATGTCCTCTCCTTATTAATCATATTTAAATGTATGGTACATACAGAAGTACTGTATGCTGCAGATAAAGAAATAATGACATACTACTCTGCACTTTTGTTTCCTGAAGGGCAAACGCATTGCGTATGCAGCGTTCATCCAGTTGTCTTATATATTTTGTTGATTTCTATATTGGCCATTTAAGTCTTTACAGTCACATGTTTTTATGCAGAACAGACTGGGAAGGGAAAGGATGGATTAGATAAACTATAAATATTTCTAATTTCTAGCATATAAACCGATGTATGTGTAATGGTTTACCAAGGGGTTTCACTAACTGATCAACCATGTTTGCACTAAGTTTTTAAGTTCTGAGTGCAGTATGTCCTGTCCCAAAATAGTAACCCACTCATCACCCAACGGTCTCAAACAAAAAAATCCATTTAACCTGGTCACATGGAGAGGAAATACATGTACAGTATGTGTGTGATATCAATCTCAGTGTCAAATTTCAGTGTACTCACTCATTAGGCCTCTCAGGGTATACATGTTGAATCTTCTTCGTCTTTGGATTTACATGAAAAATCAAATTTTTGGCAATGAAAAAAACATTGAAAAATTGATCTGATACTTGGAGCATAGTTTGTTGCAAACTGAAGAATGCATGGTTTGTAAAAAAGCACTGACATGCTGTTATTGACCTCACACCCATCATTACAACCACTACCTCCATTACTACATCTCACTGTCCTAACTTCAGTCATCACTGCCATCACATTATAAGCGCACATCGTACCAGCTCATCCGCTCCACAGCAAACTGCTCTCTACTGGTATATTTCTATTGTGTACTTTAAATCGACTCTGTTTTCCATTGGAACTAAGAACCATCACCCTACATCTTCATTTTAATGATCCGCAAGATCAAATTATTTCCCATCTCTATATCTAAGCAATAATAATTCTCAAAACAGTATAAGCATCTGTAGGAAGATCAACTAGAGTTTCCTCTTTGCATTCATTAGTAGACTGTTAAAAGACAGCATATTTTGCAGGACACTGAGGACATAACTCATTGATCCCTGATGGGGTGAACCAGGGGACAACTGCAGTGAAGCCTAAACTACAGACCTTGACTTTGGCTAGCCTCCTGTCAGTGTTTTAATAAGATGCCGAGCGACACAGTACGTAACAGGGGATGCCAGGACACTGGCGCCTTGTGCCAGCATTGCCCGGAACCACAGAGGAGTGTTTGGGGAGTGTTTCTCTGACCTCTCCAATAGAGCGAAGGGGGGACTGGCATCTGCCTTAATAAGGTTGCCCACTCTTCATTCACCATGTCACCCCCCCAACTCCCCAAGCTGTGGAATGGGCACCAGCACTGGAGGAGAGGTGGCAGAGGTAACAGCTGGCTGCAGCCATGGCGGCATGGCCGTGGCATGACCACAGCTTTATTAGTGGCGTCCAGGACACCAGCTGATCCTCTCCCAGGGTCCCTGTCACACTGATGTCTTCATCACTAAGCTGAGCAGACAGGCCGAGCCTGCCAGCTAGTGGAGGTGACAACAAATCCAATTACCTCCCCTCCATGGTGCCCGGACCAGACTTGGGGGGGGGGCAATGGCACAGTGGAGGATGTTGCTAGGACAGAGGATAAGGGACATGCAAGAAAGGACAGTAGGACAAGAGGTGGTATTCTGTCACCAGACTGATGGAAGAGCTTTCATTTTTGATAAACCTGGGTTACTGTTTTTTTTTCATGCTATTACACATCACATTCAAGACAAAAGAATGCTACGTTGACTTGCTACATTAGAGCCTGTCCCTGCTTCTGATGAAACACCACGCACCTGATAGGTGACAGCAAAAGACTGTCACATGGAGCTAAAGTGCACATAAATAAGGTAAATAACATAAAAAAAAATCTTGAACTGCATAGCCCCCGGTGTGTAATACTGACCCCTTTGCTTTGGTTTTGGACATGTCTTTGATCAGCCCCAATACGTGTTTTTAAGACAGATCACAACAGGACATCCCTACTCTTGATAGGGCCTGTTTCATACACATGAATGGATGATTACTAGATTTGTTTTAATGCAGAATCGCTGCTATTGATTTCCTATAGTCTTCAGAATAAAAGTCCACCCCTACTTTTCATTTAAAGGCTTTTATTATGAAGCAGTTAAAAGTGGAAAATTTGGGTTTTCACCAGCAGTAACTTAACATAACTCCTATATAGCTACAGACAAACCTGAAACAGTGACATAAAGTAGATACCTCAAAGAACATAGTCAAGTGGTTTTGTTGCACAAAGGTTACCGCAAAGCAGGGCTGGACTGGGACAAAAAAAAATCAACACTGGCATTTTTGGCCCAGACCAGCCCACCAATCGGTGGACACACAAAGTGGAGTAGTACATGCTATGCTGCAGACATGTGGACCTGTTAACTTACTTGCTGACTCCCTGGTGGTCAGAGGTGGCTGAACAAATATGAACCATGACGGGATCCTGAGATCAGACATGATCAGTAATAAATTATACATTAAACATTCAATGGCAGATTCAGATGATCAGAATATACAGTTTTCATGGATTGTATACTCTGTAAATCAAAATGTGTCCTGTGAACGCCAGACCAAAGAACACATCAACCAAGGCGACCTTTAAAAGAATGAGGTGGAGACGGAGAAAGAAGGGTGAGACATTAGTTGAGGAGTTAGATCATCACAGTACAAGTATCTTTAATCTAGTAGAATGTGGAGAGATACTTGCATCATAGATTGTATGCAGTACTTACTTAGAGGAAAAGGCTGCAGGGCTTCAAACAACAAGTGAGCGCATCCTGCAAGAGAAGGTGACAGGCTGAGGCCGGAGGAAAACAGAGTTGCCTGCTATATTACAATGAATAATTTGAAAATAATTGATCTTAAATTATTTCACCTCACCTGGCTTGAAGAGCAGCTTTCTCGATAGCTCACTCTTCTCAGCTACCTTGATGACGACCATGTCATAGTCCAATGCCATGAGAATGTCGAGGCGACATCGTGTATGTTAGTTGACTTACTGTATGTTACAATCGTAGGCTGTATGCTTTTGCCCCTGGCAGTGTCTGACTGTTTGTACACAAGAAACTAGTCTATACACGATACCTTGACCACACAATGTAGCAAGCAAATTACCCCTGCAGTTCTAAAAGTTAGCAAGCTATCAAAATAAAGTTATCAACATGACGTCATGATATTTTAGCCCATTTATTGCTTCTTACTGCTCCTCTCTTGATGCTGGTGCCACCACTACTATCCGGATATCTCGCATCATCCCCCTCAAGGCCGCCTCCATCAACACCCACCGGTGCTGCTACTGCTGGTGCTGCTACAGGTGCTGAGGAAGTTAGTGGTCAGTTAGTTTGCACATTGGGCAGCATTGGTCTGAAGGACTTGTGTATTTTTTTTCTTGTAATTTTTCATGACTCTCGTAATCTTCTACATTTTTATTTTCTGTCTGTGGCATGACTGATTGATTGGTTGACAGCTGATGGGCCCAAGGAAGGGGGGGGGCCTTGCTTTACCTGTTTTATTGGCCATCAGTCAACCAAAACTATTTTTACGAATAAAAAAAAAATTATTCTGCCCAGAAGACCTACTGACTCAGCGGACATTTGCCATTACAGGCACTAACCATCCCAAACATGAACCAAAACCAAAGCAAAAGGATTCAGTGTGTGCCACTATCAGAGGCAGGGGGCTGTGTTTGTATATGTCAAGTTGGAGATTCATTTAGAAGCTGCAAAAGTTCTGAGAGCTGAACACACTTCTTAAAATGCTTACTGTCTGGTCTCCTGCACGAGCATGAGTTGAGTCTCGGCACATACGCTTGTTTAAGTGAGAGAAGGGGGGTTAACCGCAGGTTTGCCAAAGTCCGATTTAGCCCTACTCCTGAGATGGTCCATTTCAGGAACGAACAAACGTCAGACTTTCACCAAGGAAAACAGGGTTTGTGTCCCATGAGAAAACAGTAAACAGTGAGTAAACTGTGATTTAAACATCACAGAACTTCATGTTTTTATGTATCTATGTCACTTTCGGTAGTCACGTCACCCTCAGAAGCACTTCATTTCTGGCATTTACCTAAAAGTACACGTTTACTGTTTAAACTATCTTTTATAACACCTGACCAGGAAGTTCTTTGCTCTAAACTCTGTACTGCAAACTGCAAAACACTATTTGTTTAGGTTGGAGATCTTGAAAAAGAAAAACTGATGTACCAAGTTGAATAGCAATGCCCCATTGATTCACCTCACACACAAAAAGGAACACAAACAAGCACACACCCTCACGTTACAGAAACAAGTCGCTCTGTCTCAGACACACGCCTTCCAAGGCTGTATTGCACAGGCGCTACTGTGTTCATTTCATTCATCACACAGATTGAAGCGCTGGATTCTAGAGGACTCAGCATCAAACAAAAGCATTGTTGTTTGTATATCCTGAATGTCACTGCTAAGACACTGTAAAATAAAAGCTTTTCTGTCTTTAGGATCCATCAGGTGAAGATTGCTGGCTGAGAGCATAAAAAGTGTGGTTTGACCGTGGCCTTGAACGTGTCCAAACTTGTTTCCCCCCATTTAGGTCCTTCTTATATTTCCATACCAAGCAGGGGGGATGTGGAGGGTGACAAAACACAAACCCATTGAGCTGACACAGCCCTGGTTTTCAAATCCCGCTTTTAAACAGTAACTTAATTAAATCTCCATAAACAAATTGGTTCCTCCTTATGGTCTGGGACAAAACATGTTAAGTGCTGATCATCACAGGCCAGTATTGATCTGCAATCGGCACAGTTGTCTCCTTTGTGTGTTAAGGTGAAGGAGAGGGGAGACTTGGCAGTGAGGATGTAGGGAGGGCCTGGAATGGAGAGAAAAGTAAAAGAGGCAACACGCCAAAGCAGAACTCCTCAGCCGTTATGTTTTCCCTCACTCTGTCAGTCTCCTCTTTCCACCAGAAACCTGCACTGTGTTGAAGAAGCCTCACCTTATCATCCACAGAGCTTTAGTGTCGGGAGTTTTCGCCTTCAATCGGTGACTTTGGTGCCCAACCGGAAAAGATCATTCACCACTTCCTCTCCTGACATCCCTCCATACAGGGATGGGATGATCGATCCATGAGTGCAAAAAAAAAAGGGGGTGTGCATATGCAGAGAGAGTTGGAGGGGCTCGCACTTTTGAAGGTGGTTGAAGTCTTGCCAGGATATTTCATATTCATAGTTGAATATTCAGCGCGTATGGTGGACAGGGGCAATTTCTGCAGTCAGCCCGCCATTCAAAAGTGAAAGGGATGTGGCTTGTGGATGAAGGGAGCGAGAGAGATAGACACGCATGGGGCTTCATGGTAGTCAGATGAGAGGCTGCCAGCTGCTGATGGGTGACTGTTTGAGCGTGGCGCCTCAGGACATGCCCGCTGAAAGGCGATGCGATCCGATACCCCCACTTATGCGGGGCTTATATACATATGCCCCCTTATGCAGAGGAGGCCCATATCAATTGCAGAACTTCCAGTGTTTTGGTCATTATGCCAAGTTGTTTGAGCGATCTTCTCGCATGTCTGAATGGGGAATGTGGATTTACTGGGCTATGACCACTGAGAAAAGCCTTTTCTGCATAAAACCACCTTGTGTCTCCTCAAAAATGTTGTATCACACTGTGCGGTGTGTCGCCCAAGCTGCGAAGTGAGTAAAGTTTTGATAAAGCAACTTAGTTTTACCACTCAAACTGTACATTTGGTGAAGGCCTATGTCAGCTGGGCTTACTCTATGAATGAGAGAAATAATACATTATTGAATTTTACAAACAATCTGACTCTACTTAATGGTATCTCACCATACTGATACTTTTGATCAGGTTTAAAAATATCTCTCTAGGACATTTCTGGTCCAACACAAATTCACAATGTTACTGGAATTTGTAAGTCTGTACTATAGGGTGTATTATTTCTGCTGAACAAAATCTGTGGATCATAATCACTGGGCATTGTTTCTGGAAAGAGATGGTCTTTTTTCTTGTCATTTTGAAATGTAATCATTCTAGGCCACAGCTAGATGCATACACTACAGGTAAGGTATATACAGTGTGCATATAAAGTATATTTTGGGGGGGCAAAACAACCCTTTAATTAAGCTGAGAGTGTCAGTGGTACTTGACGTACCTTGGATATAGAGGATATAGCAGAGCTGCCCTAAAGGTATAAAAGTGGTTGGACACATTAATATGAATTGTAGAATTTCAAGATTAGACTATTCATATAACATGTTATATTACAATTGTTGTTTTTGAATTTTTGGCAAGCTATGTTAATCACATCCTGGCTTTAGCACGATATACTGTATGAGATCAAGACCATTCTTCTTGTGTCTACCTCAAAAAGAAGGCTGATAAGTATATTTGCCAAAATGTTAAACTATTACTCCTAACTGTATGACTCAAACCTACCAAACCATATTTTGATTCTATTCAACTCAAGATTCAGATAAAATACATAAAAGGAAAAAAGAAATCCAGAATTTATCATTTGATGTGTAATAACGGTGCTTTAGGTTCATTACCGAACTTGCGAGAGCGGATCAGAGCTGAATATACAGCTAATGTATTGTTTTTTAACGGTGTGCAAAAATGTTTATTATGACTTTGAAGCTTCTTGAGGGGAAAATTGAGGGACAATCATGTTTCAAGAGGTTTCCAATCAACACTTGTTAACACTATGTGGTTAAGTGTGGATATGCAAAAGTTCTGTTACAGTTTGACTGTAACAATGATAACACTTGAGTGTAGTGTTTGCTGGTTCCCACCTACCCTCCTGACTGTCAGTTTCCCATCACCTCCACTTACTGAGAAAAAAACATACCTTCTTCCCGTGATAGCACGGGTCACACCTCTTGGTTTGGGAGAGTGGGAGTGATTAAAAATGACAAGGAGACATGTCGAGTGTTATTCATCAAAGAGCTCCACCTCGCTCCATATCAGAACCAGCCAGGTCCACAGGGGGAACCGGGCGGGAAGTGAATCGGCTCCCCTCCGGCCCCAATCCAGACCCTGAAATGCTGATCACCCCCCTTCCCCTTCCCCTGACTCCACGTCCAAGTGATTACACTACACACCCCCAACCCCTTAGTCACACACAAACACACACACAGGCACACACACACGCTCAGAGGGGCTAATTAAGGCTTTAATATGCAAATGAGAGCCGCAGTAAATTACACAGCTGGCAAATATGCCTGTTTTTGCCTGAAAATACATCAGGAGTGCAGCGAGGAGTGTGTTGCTGCTGTTGTTGTTGTGTTTGCAGAGAG
>CAFUXE010001523.1:577963-590774 GCA_903364295.1 Serranus cabrilla | reverse complement strand
GAAATGGAAAATAATCTTTCTTTGGGACACTATACAGTCTGCTTCTCATGATCGCTGGTTAGGTGGATGGACCTGAATGTAATGAAACATCTTTAAATAAAAATATAAATGAATGAAAAACTTTGTTACATCTATCCACTCAGATAGTTTGATATTTTGATTCTGCTCCAGTACAATGGAAGTGAATACAATTTTGTTGGTGGGACTCAAAGCATTAAAACATTACATTAAAAAAAATACCAGTTTATCTTTTCAGTAACAAGCATCCTGGCTACTTTGGATAATCCACAGACCTCCCCGTCAACAGTTTTGAAGTGCGTTCAGTATATATAAGTTATCAGTATTTCGGGACAATGGGGTCATGTTCTTTATATTTTAGATCAGTGGTTTTATACGTCTCTAAAGGAAACTCTGGATAAAAAAAAGATCCAGCAAATCCGGACATCAATAGCCACAAGGCTCCAGACCATAATGGGCACCAAAGGTTGCCAATTTATTCAGAAATGTGCAAAGTGCTGGGGAATTAACTGTAGTTCAAATCTGGGAGAGATTAATTGTTTGCCATAATTAGGCAAATATTGCATAATATTTATTCAGCATTTTATATTTTTCCTAAGGCAAAAAAACGCCAAAAAGAGACTAGACTAGGCTAGGCTAGATTTGCTGAAAGCCTGAAAACAGAGCCAAGACGAGGTGCAGAAGTTTAGTTTTCTCTCTAAATTATTATGGAATTGTTGCCCAACGATGCCCAAAATCAACTACTTGTCTCACATTTATATTTAACCCATTTATACTCTGTATATATATATATATCTGTATGAACCAGCCACTTTACTCCTGTAAGTGATGAGTAGGCTTTAGAACATTTAGAGCTATGTTGGGAAATACAATTCACAGACATGTTCATATGAATGAATAAAATGTAAACAAACAATTTAAAAGTCCTTTTTACTCTTCATTTGATGTCTTTTTTCAGAGTGAGCTGTGCCTTGGACTCATGACCTCAGTACTTCTAAAATCCTGAAAGTGATCCAGTAATCCAGTTGATTCCATGGATTATCCCAAATAACACTATTTTTGGAAATAGATGTTACTTTTGAGGTTTTTTTTAGTTATTTTACAATCCTGCAAGGATCACAAATGAAACTCCACTCAGATACTGATAATGATACTGTATGGCTTTGGCTAGTAAAGATTAACACCAGGATGCACACAGCACAGTTTTCATTTGTATAATACTATTATTTAACGTGCTTTTAGCTGCTATAAGAGCAAAATTACTGTGTAAATTCAGTGAAAATGTTTTACTTTGCCAGGTCATCAGAAATGAGATGCTGTATGATGATCACATGGTTTAACAGTTGCTTTAAACACTCTTTCCTTTACGCTCTCTGAACTACGTGAGCTGTATTATGTGGTGTGGTTCCAGTAGGTGACTGACTGATCTGGTAGCAGTGTGAACCCTGGTCCCCCCTGCTCGGAGCCATTCCCCGCTGCCCTCTGAGGCGTTGCTGGGAGGTTTGTTCTGCCTGGTTGCTGTTGTCTGCCTACGTACTCTGTTCCCCAGAGCACCAGTGTCATCATGATGCAACTGAAACTTGAGTGCCGACTACATGCATGGTCAGGCCGTCCCGTCACCTAACCACCCTACTGGGACTGACCGTGACAGGAAGGGTGCCCGAAAAAACATACCCAGAGACCTCTTTGTTTCACGCTGTTCCTAAAATAAGACTCCACACTCCTTCAAATGGTGCCCTCTGTGCAGTACATTTCCCACAGCAATCTCTCCACAGACCCATTCAAACACATGTATCTGTTCTCAGATGTCACTCCCGTACCTCTCACATTCACAGAAATGTGATCTAAAGCCAGTAAACTAACTGAGGCATGAACAAGGTTGTTGGATGATATAAAGAATATACAACAGATCTTTTCATGGATATCAACAGATATCAGACATTAACAGACAATTTGATTTCCCAACACAGTTGATAGAATAAAATGTTGGCATTGTACATTTCTGCAGACCACAGATACTACAGAAGACTGAGTTTTAAACACATACCAATGCTGAACAAACAGTGGCCCATTGCGGGAAATCACAACAAGATCTCCAACCTAAACGACAGAATAGACTCAGTACCACCCACAACAACATATATGGGTGTTTTCATGGCTCTTGGTACCACGGAGAGAGGCTACAAAACCACTGTCCTAGGTTTAGGGCATCAACTTCCTGGTAAGGCATTATAAAAGACAGATTAAACAGTAAAGTCACATGAGCCATGGAAATTAAGTCAAAAACCCAAGTTGCGTAAACGTCATTCACAAACCGTCAGCCATGAAAGTTACAGAAGTTACATTAAAGTTACATTAGGAGTCATTAACTTGTTTTCACACGGCCCACGAACCGCATTCTCCTGGGTGGAAGTCCGCCTTTCACCCAGGAGAACGCGTGTTAGCCTTTTTACTTTTTTTTAAACATTTTTTCTGGTGACTGGACTGGATTCCATAACAATGTTTCATTATAATTATGTATATTCTGAAATCAATTAATGTTAAATCAAATTAGCACAAGTTGGCCGATTGATCAATCTAGATTCAGTAACCTGAAGACATATTCTTCATATACATTTAAATGAATGGGTTTATGGATGACACAGGATGAGTTTCAAACATAGATTCTAAGCATTGAAGGGGATCAAAATCAAGCACTTTTAGTTCGCATAAAATATATAAAAAATACACATACAGTATGTGAGGCTTTAACAAAACAGAAGTAAAGTTGTACTTTTGGCTTCCTCTCAAAGAACCACAGCTGCTCCTGTCGCCCCCCTCCACTGGACCACTGAAACAAACTACTGAACCTCCTTCCTGTTGCCTCTCCTTCCTGCACACACACACACACACACACTCCATGCTGCTGTAATTATCACTCAGTGAGACAACCTCTAACAGCTACACCTCGCTGACATGCGACATTCAGGAGAGGACACTCTCAGCGTTATCACTGAACTCCTCTGCTGGAGAACAGCTGACAGGACGCTCACGTTGGCTAAATCCAAAGCCAAATATTTAAGCATCAAACAGGTAAACAGGCTTCCGAGGCTCCCTCCTCCGACCCGCGATTAAGAGAGCGTTGGGCAGGGGAAGTTTAGTGCATTAGCTGGGTTGACAGAGTCCCCTGATAAGGATGTATAAACAGCTCCACCTTGCAATGGCTACAGAGAGAACTTGCCCCACAGAAAAGGCTGCTTTTCACTAGGGCCAGGGTGCATGAATATTTTAGATGGGTAAATAATTAATAATTAACAGCAAACAGGCCAGTGATCAAATGGAGCAGCGTGGCAACAGACATGAAAAATCAGACTCTTGTAAACAAAGACAAGAGGACCCAGATTTCCTCCCCTCTCGCCACCTTCTTTTTCTCGCCTTTTAAATATGCGCATCTTCAATTGCCCCCCGCATCGCCGTAAAGCCACACACATACAAAAGGCACATGTATGAACACACAAACTCCATATCAGCGACTCTGTCAAACACACACAAAGTGCTGCCATAACCCCTCCGTCACTCACTCACATTCATACCCACACTTATTTTCCTTCAGAAGAATGAAATTTTCACGTATTCCTTGGCGACCCAGGGAATGTGACTGAGCGAGAACACTTGATCTGGCCACCCGCTGTTTTCTGATGGAAAGATTTGCTTTTTAATACAATCGTCACTCCTCCCACCTGGATATGCCACGCCAAGACAAATCCCAGCTGTGTGACTCCAAAACCTGACAGAGCTTAAAAATTCCCTTATTACCATTCCCTTAAAATATCCAGGCACACTAACTCCCAACAATGGTGGAAATGCTAATCACGTCTCTCGGCGGCTTAGAGGAGCATGAAAACACAGCCGCCAATATGGAGGCTTTGGTGCATGTGCAAAAGTGAGGAAGAAGAAGAAGAAGACGAAGAAGTCCCAGCTTTAATGACACACATTCACAGAAGCGTCATGGCTCTTAAAAGCTGCTTCTCCAAAAATCTGGCGCATCTTGCCGCTTGACTTTAGCCAGAGGAGACATTTCATAAAAATCAGACTTAATCGTGTAAACAACACGCAGACAAACAGAAAACCACTGCAAACAAAAATAAAACAACTTTGGAAGCTGTGCACGGATCGCCTTCAGAGTTAATTTTAAAGTAAGCATTCCGTTCCTTAGAGATTTTAATTAATGCTTTAATATGCAAATAAGTTAGCAGAGATAAAATCATGACAAACAGATGGCAAGTGTGGGTAATTATTTTGTGAATCCAGCAGGGGCATGTATTAAAGTTATGGCATCGTTTTCCTCAGGCCTCTGCAGCCATGGATGGTAGAGGAGGAAAAAAACAAGTATCACTGATGAACTGAGACACAAATGACTTACTGGTGTCTCCAAATGACAAATGTGACCACAGTGAGTCTGAATATATCACAAAAGGCGAGACGTTCAGGATAAATAATCCTCAGTCACCAGCACCCATTCATTCGAAATTAGGAAGGGAAATTTAAATGAGAGTACAAACATCATTTTAAGGGGACAGTTCACCCCAAAAAACTGTGGTTCACTCTAGATTGTTTTGGTATGAGAAGCCCATTTTTAGACATACTGAAAGAAAATAAAGACAAATAGATCCTACAACCCCAATAACAAAAAGAGTAAGAAAACATCAATCAACACAGAATGCATCAACTTTAAATGCGTTCTGTAGTGTACTGTATTTACCAAAAACAGAGACATTGCTGTTTTTAAAATGTATTTTTAGGCATGATGAGCACCACAACCAAAGAGCCATATAGTCCCAATGTATTCAAGAGAAGGCAGACGTCTCTATGCCCAATATATCTAAATCTGGGCCACTCACACTGAAATGATCTGGAGTGATGATTATCAGTAAAGGTAAGAAAAAGATTTGATTTGGGGATGAGCTCTCCAGTGAAATGCCTGCAGAGCTAAACACAAGGAGCACCATCAGTAGCCTGTACTGTTTACACCAGACAGGCTGGAGGTCAATGAACAATAATCACAATTAGTAACAAAATGCTTTTTAAGCCTTAAATAATCCTGTGGACAAAGAATAAAAAAAACAAGGTCTAGTCACTACAGTAACTGTTCTGCCATGGATGTCATAGATGTACAAATGTACATTTTGAGCCCTTCAAGGACTTCCCCTCCATGCTGTTTTTTTAAACGTTGAGATTAGAAGTTCATCCTTGAACTTGAAATCAGCATCTATGAGGAGGTAGAGTGGGTCGCCTTGAACTGCAAGGTGGACAGAACAGACCCGTGTGTGTGTGTATGTGTGTGAATGAGAGAAAAGCACTTTGTCCGTTATAGTAAAAGTACTATGTAAGTGCAGTCCATTTTGAATAATAAGAAAAATATTTTTATTCTTATTTATTTTCTATAATTTAAGTGCACTCATTTCATTTCAGCTGGGTATGAAAGTCTTTCTAGGGCTATACTGAATATTTGAAGCTTCAGACGCTGACATTCAAATTCTAAATCAACATTCGAACGCGGCACAAATGCTTTTCTTTCGCACGTCTAATAATTCTGTCGAAGTAGCTGGGTGTCTGTGGCCCGATATTCACTGAGGTTACTGCTAATGCAAATAAACATTTTCTACTGCTGCAGCTCCACATTAAAATCATTTAACTGCTGAAACACACATTGGATTTTATTGTGAAGGAGTCACAGGAGATGCAATGTGTTTGTGAGCGTGATCCTTTATCAAAAATAGTTCCACGCATTCACTTTTCCACTGTAACTACAATGATAGCTGCACCTACCTGCTCCTGCAGGGATATGTGGTCCAAATCCAGGCTAGCCAGAGAATGGTTGATCCTCAGGGCCAGACACAAGGCCATCAGGCCTCCAACCTTCACCCCATTGTGACGGAGGTCCAGGCGCTGAATCTGACGACTCTCTGCAACAAACTCTGCCAACGCCACAGCACCTTCAGCAGAGAAAGGTAAAGAGAGAGAGTGAGAGAAGGCTAGCTTCGTAGCCTGCCTCGGTAGTGGCATGTAAAAATATTTCTGCTTAGCACCCTAAATATCCCTCTTTGCCTGAACTTCAGTTCTAGGCGAGGTATGACTCTATGGCCTTTCTTTCATGAACTTTCTCTTTCATTCTGCTTTGGTTTAGCTTCACTGAAATAGAAAATATATGGTTTGGCTCAGGCATATATACAGCATCAAGAGCAGCTCTACCTCTAGAAATGTTTCTAGATCCAAAAACATGTCTCTCTAATGGTGTGTAGCTAAGAATGAAATCATACGGGGAAGTTTAGATGACTGTAAATGCTTATGTTGTCTTCTGTTTTCTGCTCATACACCTTTACTTATAAAACCATCTTTAGCCTTTGCCCTTAATTATTTTTTCTATATGCAACTAATTAAAATATCCAGTGTCAGTACACAAAATTACCTTTTAGTGCTGAAAAGATTATGAATACTTTAGTCAAATTATAGAAAATAATTGCCAACCATACTGCTAATTAAGCGCCCAAGCACAAATTTCAAATAAGTAATCTTGTATGTTGTTTCCTATGTTGTGTCTCCTACAGTTGTAAATTAAAAAACAATTCAAAAATGGTGCATGTTAGAGATTTACTGCATACATACTGCTGTACCTTCACATGTGATGTTGGCTTGTGCCAGGCCGAGCTGCAGCACTGAGCTGTTCACCATTAGAGGCTCCCTGATAACCTGGATCCCCTCATTTCCCAGGAGGTTCTCACCCAAATCCAGGACCTGCAGGACCTTCAGCACAGGCTGCAAAAACAGAATTCATCTCAGGTTTAATCTCAGACTACACACTGTTCAAACTGAATCCAGGGACTTGGTGCCAACAAACACTGAAGAGCTTTAATCACTGTTTTTAAAAGCAGTACGTAAGTATGTCACTCTTTGTGACTCTGCCCGATGAAGCTTTGCTTTACACTCTGTGTAGTGTGCTACTTTCTGTATGGAAAGCCTGAGAAGTTTTAATCATCATTATTATTATGTGCTGATTATTATTCCTTTTCAAAAATGTTTCTTCTCATGTTAAATGCTCAGAACTTCTGTTTCCATTCTCCAGAGCCACATTAGCATTGAAGGTTGATTAGCTGGCGCATAAAGCTGGGGGTGTCTGGGGCACAAGAGGCCCATGTTGCCCAACAGCTTGAAGAGGAACGCGCCACCCACTCCTTGGTTGCCCCCTCGCCTCGCCACCCTTGTTAGACTCCTCTGGTCACTGCTCTGAAGAGAGAGAGGGAGCGCGGGGGTGGAAAGGAAGCCAGGAAGGCAACAGACAGAGCCGGAGAGCGTCTTCTTCTGAGTTAATTTGCACCACGATGACAACAAACACACTTGAGAGGGTCCCCCCCTTTTTTCCTCGCTGTGTCGCGGCACACAGAGGCACTGCCACATCCAACGCGTGGCGAGAAACTTCTCCAGCGAAGAGGGGAGGAGGAGAGGGAGGAAGAGCATCTCGAATGGATATGCACGAGGGATAATACCAGACAATTAAAGAGGCGACTGCGTGGTTGAGAGTGTGTGAGAGTCGAGCATGGTTGAAGCCTGTCAAACGTAAACCACAGGAGGGTTGGAGTGAGAAGTTTGAGGGGGGTAAGAGTGTGAAACCACCAAAAACACAGTATGCTTTCACACATGACATGCTGGCTTTAAACAGAAAAACAGCGGAACACACAATGTAGGAAAAAAAACAAGAGCCATGCATGGCATATTCACCTTAAAAAATTTTGTTTGCTTTAAAAAAAAACAGTACATTTAGACATCATTAGCCAAATGCTAGAACTGGAAGTCAAGAACATTTTGGCCCACATTCGCTCCCCTTGTCTAGTCCTTCAAAAGACAAGCCAACAAGCCAAGAGGACAGAGAGGAAAAGCACATACACCAACCAGAAAGGTTAATAACAGCTCTCCTCGTCATCATATTCGACACGACCAGCTACGGGTCTAATTATCATCATTATGGCCTGCAAGGACATCTACTTATCCCTGTGACTGGCAGGCCGCATGAGCACCCCTCCTTAACACACATCTATTATTTAATCAAACTGTTCCTTCTTTTGGTAGCACTGGAGGAGACAGGGGAAGTGCATGTGAGTGTGTGTGGCAGGCCTTTAATTTCTAGCCTTTTGACTTCCACAATCGCCACTCACATGACAGGAAGGTGCAGTTTATGCTGCCAATCAGGCGAAAGGAATGCATGTTATTAGGAGTGTACAGTGAAACGTGTGGAGGCGGGACTTTTTCAGGGTGGAAATTCTCTGGATGAGGCCAACACACTCTTCATTTTCTCAATACCAGATAAAGGAAAGCAGGTATCAGTTGGACAGTTTAACTCAGTTAATCAAAGTTAATAGGGCTGTTCTGATGGGCAAAGATAGAATTTAGAGGATTTTTACAAAGTTACAGCATGAAATTCCCTCTTTCGTGTCTTGATTGTGTTTTCGACCTGAGCTGCGTTGAAGGTACAGTAGCAAAAAAGAGGGAATTCCCAAATTAAAAGACAATAACTTTGTTAATAGCCAGTTGACTTGTATGGCTCAGACTGCTGATGCCTTATGGTAGCTTCAGAAAACTTTGAATTAACTTAGCATGGAATGAAGGCTTTGGAACACATACATTAGAGTAGCATTGGGAACAACTCTTTTAACTACTTAGAAGTTCAAAAATAAAAGTTATTTAACAAATTATTTAGAATTACAAGTAACAAGTCAAGAGGTTGTACTGTACCTATGGCAGCTTCTATGGGTATTCTGTAGGATACAGTAGCTGTCCGTTTGGAGAAATCCCATTGGGACTGCTCTTTGATTTGTCAGCGCAGACGTTTCTGATCTTAACTAAGCAAACGTCTGTTCTTTTACATTGGAATATATAGTAAACGTTGACTGTTTGCATTAATTGGTTTGGTTCAAAACTAAAAGCTGGTTCTCTGTTCCTCACCAGAGCCTTGGCCAGATGGACCATGCCATTTGCAGTGATTTGGTTGTTCCTCAGCAGTAAGACCCTCACACCTGCTGTCTGCCACCTCAGACCATCACACAGCTCCTCCAAACCTGCATAATAATAAAAAAAAAACAGAAAAACAAACAAACATTAAATTATGGTAATTAGCTAAATGTGTCAAACTCAGCTGCTTTGTATTTGTAAGCTAAATGGCACAGACAGATGTTTAGTGGGAGTGAGCTCTACTAACTATGTTGCTATTAATCTTTTCACATACAGTATCTATATTAATTAGATAATATTAAAGCTGGACTGTGCCAGTTTGCACACTGACAGTGTGAGGACCCCTCCTGCTGTATTTACCTATCCTGTTGCTTTGCTGCTTTCTCTTGTAAGCTGCTGGCAAGAAAAATTAGGTGGGTCATTCTTTCATGAGCGAAAATATTAAACAAGGACTGCCAAAGTGTTACTAATAACTAATACGATTTTTGTGTTAACATTGTAAACAACTTCTGCGAATATTTGCTCTGTCTCTGGTGCACACAATTTATATTATGAAATTTTGCCTCAGGTTTAAAGGAATACTGCAACATTCTGGGAACTACACCTATTTGCTTTTTTTTAAAGAGTGAGATGTCAAGATTATCAAGAAATAGTTGTAACTTTGTCTTCTCATAAATTATTGTTTCAAGATTTCAGGGTTTTTTTTTCTCCAAACATGAACTTATCCAAACATATTTTACCAATAGTTATTATTCCAAAATGTTGATTTATTCTTTTAAAAAAGTAAAATTGGGCATCTAAATCTTATCATCACAGTTGACTGATCTATACACATTTAGTGTGTGACACATTAGAAAAGCTGTTATTCTGAATGTAAAAAAAAAACAAATGTGAACTCTGACCTGTGAATTTGCAGCTCAAATGAATAGTTGGACATTTTTGGCAGATATGCTTTCTGGATAAGATGAGAAGAATATTATCAAATCCATGTCTGTTAAATAAGAGTCAGGACATGGTTAGCTAGGTTTAGCATGAAGACCGGAAACCTGGCTCTGTGCAAGGTTAAAAACAAAGCTTACAACACCAAGCAAAATAACCTCCAGGGCTGATAAGTGACGCAAATGTGGAAGTGCCAAAAACCGCAATTCCTCAACTGGCTGCTTGAGGCTGGCTCGGCTCACCCCTGCTTTGAATCTTTTTTAGATTAACCAGGATTTAAGAGTCAGGCACTGCCAAGACGGCAGTGACCAGAGCCAAGGGACCCACCCACTTCATTTAAGCTCTTTGGAAACCTTTGGGTGCCGTCAAGGTGAGTATGTCCATATTTTATGCAGTCTATGCTATAAACACCTCTTTTTTTAATGTCAGTTTTGCCCTGCACAACTTTGAATGAATACATACAGTTTTGTTTTTGTTCTCTACCAAAGATGAACATCCTACCAGCATCGGCTACGAAATTGCTGCTGAGCTCCAGCGTCTGCAGAGTGTTGTTGTAGCGTAGCAGGTCTCCCAGCTGCAGGGCGTCCTGGTAGCTGTTCAGCAGGTTGTTGGTAAGGTGGAGCTCTTGCAAAGCCTTGTTTGACTTCAGTGCACTAACTACAAGCAGCGACAAAATAAAAGATCGACGAAAAGATCAGACACAGGACCAAGAATTTTCATGACAACCTTAAAATAATAATTAAGGTTTCAAATTGATTAAAGCTATGATACAAATGACTGTGTTGTTTAATATGAATCAACCCTGTCAGTGCTTCCTTGAAAATGAATATTCAGTGAAGATTCTGGAATCTAACTGTGGTGTGCACCTTTACCATTAGGTTACTTGTGAAATTATTATTGTTAGCATGGCCCATGGCCTCAATTATGAGATAATACAAATGTTGACAAATACCTTAATCTATCTCATCTCCTTTTTTTTCTTCACCATATTATAAGAGACTGGTGATTTGCTAAGCTAAGTGAGTGTCCTGAGTTGTAAGCTTCTCCCACTGATTTTATTATGATACAACAGGCAGTGGTCATTGGAGGGAAGCCAGTTGGGGTCATTGTCACAGGGATAATGTGCAGATCTCCACACACAACTGTTAAAGTTCTGTCTTGAAGGTAAAATATTGGAGGCATATGGCTGTCTGTAACCTCAGAACAACACAAGAGTCAGCAGTCATGAGCGACTGGAGTGTATGGGAATTTGCTCTTCTAACTTTGGATAGAAACCCAGCTCCACACCCCCCAAATTAAGACGTATAGATTTTCTAAAAAATTGATATTAGATATGGTACATCGTACAAGTGCTAAACACTAGGCCTCCAGGTTGTGACTGTGATAGACTGATTGATGGAGAGTGAACTTGAGCATGAAAACGAGAGCACAGCGGGACTCGCCGCCTCCTGCAATTACTGCGGTAAAGATCAAGTGGCACTCCTTCACCATTCTAACACGTACGAGCCATTGTTGGAGCCGGAGTTGTGACTCCTCAGCACAGGGGAACTTACAAAACACCTGTCAACTTTCTTCAAAATGTCAGTGTGTATGCCACTGTAAGGATTTTTTCATTATGGTACTTCATCACATCTTTGATGGTGTTTTGGAGAGATTTCTTGCATTAATGCGTGTCGTGGGCATTCCCTGTATATTCGTGTACTGTACACTGCACACGTGTCCGTGCTGCCTGGGTCCTCGCTGCCCTTGCATCCAGATCGATGCCGCAGATTTGATCAAGCCTGTTGGGCTGCATGTGGAATGCCAACATTGTCATCAGGCACAGTGGGAACCAAATGGTGGAATCGGTGGGATTGATCCGGTTGAGTCCACCGCGAGCACCCAATCCCGCAATCAGAGGCCCCTCCGATCGAAGGCAATGATCCTCAGCCGGGACCCCCCGCCGGGAGGGAAGAAGGGGAGGTAGCGGTGGGCTCAGTTAAAAGCAGAGAGTACAGGGCAGGATGAGAGATGAGCATGGGAGGAGGAGGTGGGCTTGTGACCCTAAAATATCAAAGAGATCCAGGAAATGGCTGAAAATGTTGGAGGAACAAGTTGCTGTCAGGAAGAGTGGGCAGCATACTGCGTCCATTTGGTTCTTTCTCCGCGCCCAGCTGAGAGGAGATGAGAGGCTGTGTTCACTGATTCTTTTTGTCCCGACGAAAAGTCAGGAACAGATTCTTTTGCAATGACACAAATACTAAAACACTAAAATGAATAAAAAGATATGTCTATACTTTTGAGCATTACAATGATCATTACAAATGATGCAGTTCATCCCTGGGTAACTCAGCACGTGATGCCTAACATGTGACTGTCCATATTTGTGGGTGTCCATCAGCACAGCCAGTACAGCACTCAAGCCCCCTCTGAGTGTTGTGCTCACCCGTGGTGAGTGTATTTATATGTGTGTATACACATCCAGTAATTGTGTATATGTGTGTTTGTGGGAGTGGGGGGCTGGCGGGGGGGTGGTACCCTTCCAATATCCCATTCGTCCATTCCCCTGTTCCATCACCACAGATACTGTTCAGAGATAGAACAGCAACCCATCAATGAAGGTCAGAGAGGACAGACCTCGTCAAAGCCACTGTGCTTCGTTTCTGTTTCCTTCAAATTACACTTTTAATAATTTGTGGTTAATGAATAAAAGGATTTTAGTGTGTGCACTAGCATGTGTGTCATTGCATGTGTGTGAAGAGATCAAATGTAGTGTGACAAAAAAAAGGGATATGTGCTGTGATCAGTTTATATTTTTGTTCAAGACTATACGAAGCGTATAGTGAATATATGTGTGTGTGTGTGTGTGTGTGTCCGTCCTGGCTGCCAGAAC
>CAFUXE010001523.1:557543-568600 GCA_903364295.1 Serranus cabrilla | reverse complement strand
ACACACACACACACACATACACACACACATGGAGGAAGAGAAAGAGAGAGAAACACACACACAGCATTTCCTCCTCCTCACAAGAAATACAGTGGTGGCTGTTTTTCATCTTAATGAATTTCTGAACTTGTTCGTTCCCTCTCCGCTCGCCGCTGCCTCGTGGTGAAAGACGGAAACCGAAGGAACCGGCTGCCAAATCAATTGATGTGTCAGGAGGGAGAGAGGACAAAATGGAGTGATAAAAAGAAAAGTGTTCCCTCCCTCACACACTCTCTCTCTCTCACACACACACAGGCAGCAGGAAAAGACAGAGAGAGGGGGGGGAACGGTTTCCAAACTTGACTTCCACAGAAGTCATCTCTGGTGCATTCACGATATTTTTCATTCAACTGTCCAGAGCTGCTCTGCCTTTTCAGGTGGCTTTGTATTAAAAAAAGTGTTTGAGTGCACCATTTATCTCCTTAACTGACAGAAATATAAATAATTATATTGTATGTATTTTAACTTGCATTTTCAGAGCTCTTAGGGGTTAAAAATCACCCCCCACATTTTCCTTTCAGCATCTTTTCCTGCAATAAAGGATAAATTATTTAAAATAACACGACCTTTTATCTCACACCCTTTGAAGGCAGCAAATTAAAAATGTAAATTGGGAGCTAATTAATATGCAAATGTATTCGTTCGCTGTTAACAATTAGCAATTAAAGCTGCAGTGTCTAGAAAGAGCACAGACAAAATTAGTAACTTCATTTATCATTTAAAAAAAGAGAGATCTAAAAACGTACATAAAATTCTAATTGACTTTCACAGTATTTCCCACTGTCACTGCCTTTGTTCATCCGCACTGCTTTTGAAATATATGATAGTGTGCCTTTAGCGACTTAATTAATGCCACTTTGTGTAAAATATACTGTCCCCTTAAATGGTTGATGTCAAAAATAATGTACACATTCAAGGCTGAGGGGTGAGTGCTTGGTTGGAAGGGTGTGTGTGTGTGTGTGTGTTTCAGAGTGTGTGAACGCTGCGGCGTACAGCTTTGGCAGTGTGTTCTACATTTAACTTTAAACCAAAAATTTAATTTAAGATTTAGTTCTGCCAGAGTCTCACTATGTGGTTTTAGCAGCATTAATATTGAAGGTAGGGAGGGAAGAAACTCAGGGAACCTATAGCAACGTTAAATGTATGTATAACAGTATTTTTTAAACAATATAATAATATAATTTTTTAACTTTTCACCCTTTTCTACGCCTACGCCTAGCCTGTGTTCAGGGATTCCTGCATCAACAGGATCTGTTGGTTTGATGTGATGAATCTTTATTTTGATCTTTAAGGTAAAATAAATTAAAATAACACTGGAAATAGAAATCTAAATGCTTACACAGCAGCAATATAATAAATGAATGTTAAAAATCAGATGATAGCAGTTAACAAAAAGGTGTAGATTAATAAGGTGTCTGCTTATTATACCTACCCTTCTCATGACACATACATTCAAATACATTAAGAAGCTACACGCACAGACAGGAAGTAAAAAGTTGGTTTTGTATTCTGTATGCAGACACGTGTGTACACAGGGCTGCTGAGCTCACATCTGCACATTTGGAATTTGGGACAAAATAAGGGAAGTTACATTATATACTTAATAACTTATACCAAATAGAAAATGTTAAGCGTTACATAAAGGGCATACAACAACAATTTCATGCTACTCATAGCGGAGCACCATTTCAAATGGGAAGATTTACATACAGACATATGCGGTTTTGATTTTATAAAAACATCAGTTTCACATGTCTTTACACATTTGCTACTGTCAAGAAATTACATTTTTGGTGGCAAGTCAAAAAGAATCTCATGGGTTTGGGGTTACATTGGGAGAATTTGGATTTTATGGCGTGGATTGTGTGAATTTGATGTCCTACCAATCCCTGAAGGACATAAAAGGCAGTGATCTCAAAATGAAAGTAGTGTGTACTTCTAGTTGGTGATAAAGGATCTTTTACTTGTGTCCTAAACTGTTGCTCATTTGCGATATAAACCCTTAAAAAAGAAAAGCCAAACTGTGCACCGACTAGTCTAATCACAGTCTTAATGCAAAAGAATCATATGACATGTCGTTAGTGGCAGCTCTCAGAGCACATCAATTTCTTGCTTGTAAAGTTGGAGGTCTTACCTACTTCACTAGAAAGGCTGCTGCTCTCCAGTCTAACCATCATCTGAAATAACTAGTGCAACACTGTGCCATAACCTCACTTTGAGTCATTCAGTCAGTCAGGCAGTGGAGGCTTCGACTGACAGGTCATGCACCTCCGAATGTGCTTTCTCACACCTCGAAAATATTCTGATTGATTGATGATTTAAATCTGACGTGGGAAATTAGCAGAGCTCATCTTTTTGATGTAGGGGGTAATTTCGGACCAATATTTAGGCTTATCTAATGAATGCCTAACATTTGATATTAACCATTTGTATAGAGTGTGATTTAGTTTTTTCAATTTCAAATGACTTTTATTTTCATAAAATACATGATCTTAAACCAGTATTTTACTTATTTATCCTTTATAAGAAATACTTTTGATGAATTTGTGCCCATGTCTAGACAGATAAAACAAAAGCTATGTGCATGGCTATATT
This sequence comes from Serranus cabrilla, assembly GCA_903364295.1. Lineage (NCBI taxonomy): Eukaryota > Metazoa > Chordata > Actinopteri > Perciformes > Serranidae > Serranus > Serranus cabrilla. The sequence continues at coordinate 565,966 of CAFUXE010001523.1, read as the reverse complement.
TCACTCAGCAAAAAAAAATAGTTTACAAATGCATGAGCTTGTAAAGATTCCTTATGGGTTCCCTTTTTGTTAACATTGGATCATTTCGGTGGCAGAGCATCGCCCCTGTGTGAACCCTCAGTGAGTCCAGGCCTGTAATATTATCCTACTTACAAAAGCACTCATATTACTTGTGCGACCACCCAACCATGCAAATTCAATTCAGCCTAATAGTGCACCACCAATAGTGCATCACACATGCTATTCAGTTTAACTGCAACTGCTACGAATTCAATTAGAGGCAGAGAATGTAAAATAGACTCTTTTACACGTAGACGAGGTTTTATCTTTTTTCAGTTATGCATGCTGTTTCCCGAGCGGCATTAAAGCAAAAAAACTGTGTAAAACTACAATGGAAAGGCTGTGGAGTCAGTGTGTTTTAAATAAAGCATGTTGTGGCTGCCAGTGTGTGTGGAGGCCGTCTGAATGACAGACTGGAGTGTGTTAGCGGCGGGTCCCGTGGTGATCCTCTTCCCGACCCATACTCCCTGCCTCTCTTTTTTCCGTGTGATCACCACGGCTGCCGCTGTATGCCATTTCAAATGCGCCACTAACCGCCACGTTATCACTGTCTCGGCCTGTAATGAGAGGAACGACATATGTCCGGTCCCCCTGCTGTTTCCTGATAAGCGCTCACATTCAGATGCATGCAGGAACACTCCTCTACCTCCTCCTCCTCCTACTCCTCTGTGCTTTTATTTTGCATGCAAAACCTGCTAACAACCACCGAGGAAAAAGTGTGGCACTTACTTAGTGACATTTACCTCACTGCCGACTCTTCCACACTGGGAGGGGGTGCAATAACAATCAGCATGCATTTAATTTAAAAGAAAAAATTGTTCCCTTCAGAATTATGCGGGCATGGAAAGCTATAGCTTTCTGTGTACGTGAGTGTATCTGTGTGTGTGTGTGTGTCAGGAGTTGTGTCGGCAGACTTCCACAGTGCAACATTAATGCTAATCAAAAGAGCTGAGAAAGCAGCGGTGGTCTGTAAAAACAGATTTTCTCTTGTCTTTTCATTTCTGGAGGGATCCCCCCCGAGGGATTTATCCCGGGAAAATAACATTTCTAGGAATTGAATCTGACCCTATGAATTTAATAGAGGCACGTTGTCATGTAAGGCCATTTTTTTTTTCCCTTAGCCTAGCTGTGGGATAAATAATGAAAGTTAAGTTGCGGTAATTGATTTCTCTTCAGTCCACTCAACTGAATAATCTGCAAGGGAAACAACCACTAAGCTATTCATTAGAAGATTTGCCAACATGCAACTAATTCTGAGCTTATTCTCCAAACATCATGGAAAGAATACAAACTCATAGTTGGAGCTTGCTTGATTTACAATCCCTTTGTGTTTGGAATGTTGGAAAATACTTCACTTTAACCCTAGAAACAACAGTTTTTTTTCCCCCTGTAAACTAAAATAAATCCATCAGTAAATCACTCTGAGCACACAGGGGAAGAGGGAATATGGAGCCAATCGACTATTTAAATTCACACAAGCTGATGCATGTAATCTAAATTCTGGGAGGATAACTTATTTCTATGATTCCGTGAAGGGTGACAGTATGTGATATGGGAAGTAATGCGTGTGTAAGAATATATTCTCATAAAAATATTTGATGTTTGATATCAAGAAAAAAGGACATTTCTGCTTCACTTAAAAATAGATTGCTGATATTTGGGTTGAGCCCAGCTCACATTGGGTGGGGTACAGTTACTGTCTACTGGCATCCAACTGGTCACCCATTACACATATAAATGCCTGGTCTGAACAGGGCCATAAAGAAAAACCATTCACCCTCCAGTCTGAGCTGCTTATGAGGTAACAATGAGCCATTTCTTTAGACTAGAGGAAGCCAAAAAACACACTAACATGGGGAGAACATGCAAACTGAACTATGATAAACCAATTTCAGCTTATTCATTCTGTTAATTTAACAATAGTCATATTGTGGGCTTGAGTACTTGTGTGTAATTAATACAATAACTACAACTTCTCTGCGATGCAATGTATCAGTAGATACATCAATAGTCCTGTACATCCTGTACATATGTATGATGGCATGCAGACATATGTACTTGAGTGTACGTGTGCATATGTGTGTGTATATATTTGGGAGTATGTGCTGTGTATATGTGGATATAAGTGGTATTTTGTGCATATAGATAACTAACTTGTAGTTATTGTGTGGACATTTTAGATTGTGGTAAGTGTAGGTGTAGTAATTCACTATTCAGTCACTGTTATAAAATTTTCATTTTTATTCATTTTAACTTAAAAACCAACATACTGATTGACTGCCCCTCTCTCCCTGGGGAAACTTTGAAAAAAAAATCCTGAAAACTCACCCGTTCACCAGGGTCTATGAACTCAGTTAATCGTGTTATCCGCAGCAAACGCTGTGTGTGTGTGTGTTTTATTTGTTCTTCCTTGATACCGCCTATGCAATGTGTCCTTGGTCCCTTGAAAGGCTTTATATTGTTATTAGTAGTACTGAACCAATAGAACAACCTTACAGTACCACCTGTATTAGCTCCTAATGTGTTTCACAGTTATTTCTCAAATTGAATATAAATAACTCCAGTTAAGCGCTTCCCTCGTGCCAAAACAGTCATGTAGAGACAGAGCGTGATCATCTCAATTACCTTTCTAATCACAGAGCGAACCAAACAGAAACACAGAGTGGAGAGATGCAGACTTCACAGTTTGCACAGGGAAATCAGAGAGTTTAAGCATGGCGGCCTTAGACCCCGCTGGCTCCATCCTATTATTGTTTACCACTCCTATGAAGATGTCACCAACAGCAATACTGTTTTATCCACTTACAACATTTCAAAGGAGTGCAAAGGGGCCCAAGGGTGCAATAAAAAAAAAGCTTTAAATAGTCTTCAACGCTGGTCCTCGGGGGATCACCCCTCGCCTGAAAAGACCTCATTTAATAAAATTGCTCTTTAGGCATTCGTCTTTTCGTTTTGCATCGTCTTATTATGGATTCATTTGCATGCAGCCCTTTTGGTCTAAATATTGCCCCTCTTAGCTAATGCTTAACCATACATATTTTACTCTTTCAGGAGGACCACCTACATTCGTTTCCAATGCATCTGGGTTCATTAGCACCTCGGAGATAATACAGTGGCTGTATGCTTAATATAAGCACTGCTAAGTCTCTAATTTTCCACAAATAATTCCCCTTGATCTCAAGCAAAATTTATGCAAGGGGGGGTAGAGAGCAGCATGCTTTAACATGGCTGGTGCAAGTTAAGTAAGTATGTACATAAAATGAATTATAAATGGCAGACTGTGTGTTTCAAGTGCGACTACGAGAATAAGTGAGTTTATTTTATTGGAGAGGGAGAGAATGTGCGTGCGCGTGTGTGTGTGTGTGTGTGTGTGTGTGTGTGTGGGAAAGATATTTTCAGTACCACTTCATTAGAATGAAACATTCTCAGAGATGTCCATCTGTAAATACAGGTATATTTTCTTTTGATATCATTAACTATATTTCAAGAAAGAATAGGGAATAAACGTTTTTTTCTCAATGTATTTAAAGACACAATGCACTGCAAGCACAAAATTCCACATGTGTATCTCTCTCTCACATCTGTCCTCTCTCTACTGGTACTATTGAATTGAACTTATTTCACAGATTTTAACCGATGAAAGTCACTTTTCTCGACTGGATGTCCTGTACCAAACAATTTGGGTCAAGTACACATACCCTTGCTCTCCAATATCTAAGGCCATCTGCTCCACTGATCGACAGGTGGTGTTAATGCACCAAGACATGCGTCAGTGCGCCAATAAAGGCAGGATAGAAGAAGAGTGTTAGCTTGGGCTGGGCACTGAAAACAAGTTAGGGTTCTGAAGGAATCTAAGAGCCCATTTACACTTGGTTTTAAAATGCCTCTTGAGCGATCGGATCACAAGTGGTCAGCAATAAATACAAATGTTAACAGGCTCCAAAATGCATAGTGATGGATCACTCAAACCACTGGCAAAGGTGTTCTAGGACTCATTTGAACACATATATTTTGTAGTGTAAATGCTGATGCGTCCTGGTGTCACCAGGATGTAACAGGAAAGACGTCATCAATGCAGACCGTGTAGCTATTATTCTGTGGTTGTGTTTGACGACACACATTGTTGTTGTTATCCAACAAAATAAATGTGCGAGGGGCAACTTCACCTTCAGGCGGAAGTGACGTAGGTAGTGACTACATCTGGGCAACCAGTGGGCAGCTGGACACCCTTGGGGACGCATGATACACTCTAGGGCTGCAACTGACAACTATTTTGATTAGTCATCGATTATTGAAACTATCAGTAGAGTAATCGGATAATTAATTGCACTATTACTTAATGGCTCTTATCTAGCTATCATGCTTTTAAATTTAGATGGAGGTGTGCTAACTAACAAAGACAATATATATGACTTATTCATTCAAAAAAATACATCTATCATTGAACTGCTGCTGTTTCGGCCACTACTAATACGAATGCTAAAAACGTATTAGCAGGAGGTTAGCTAGCTGAGAAGCAAATGAACGAGTCTGCATCATCAACAAGTCTGACTGACACAAACACAACAACAATACAATATACACAACAATAATACCAGAGGGCAGACAGGATGACTTCAAAGCTGTATGTGGTTGTTTTGCGTTGTGCACATACATGCAACAAGTCAGAAAATGGGGGAAGAAACGGAACAGAGCGCTGACTCACAGGGCAGAGTTAGCAACGGCTGTGGCCTTTTCTACACCTCCTCCTGCCAGCAAATGTTTGGGGTTGCTTTGTTTTCTTACTGGTGTCCATATCTGTCCTGCTGGACTCTTTTCTTTTAGAACTTTTTCTTCTCTGAGTCCGAACTGACGTTGACTTATTTTTTCCAGGGGCTCCTTTAAGTTTGTTGCGGTGCCAGTGCAGCTGCAAACAAACATGACCTGAGCGCTGCTGATGTGACTGGCAGTGAGGAGGAGGGATCTGCCAGCCAGCAGGCATCAGTTTGTGGTGATGTGTGGGTGTTTACGTAAATCAAAATTACGTTTTCTTTGGGTGCACAGACATGCCAAAACTATCGTATATTTGGCCTTTTTTAAAAGTATATATCGTATATGCCCTAAAACTATTGTATAAATACGATGATTAGTGACATTAGATCTGATAGCCCAAGACGCATTTAATATCCAAGCGTGAACAGGGTCGTAAAGAAATCGGAATTACAATTTTGCGTATTGGTTCCTGAACAGCTACACATTGGCACTTTTTCAGTGCTGGAAAACGCCGTGCAAAGTTAAAGCTACTTTTTGTTTTTCCGTCTTTTCAGGCACTACATGAAAAAAAGAGAGTTTTTCTTCTCCGCTCCACTCGTCTGCACCTTGCTTTCAATGCGGCCAATGTCTATCTCTGTCTTTGCTTTACCACACACTCGCTCTGCGTACACACACATTATGCATTTAGCTATTCTTAGCTACACTGCTCTTATAATACCAGTAATGGTTCTGAAATCAGTCAAGCAATAAATGTTCTTTTGCATTTTAACTACAGTATTTTGTTGTTTTAGGACTGGTTGCCACTTCATTATGAAGTTAACAAGCCTGTGTCCATCTTTGTGCCACACACTCATATTCCTGAGACTGTGAGACGGATGGGGCAGAGCGGAGTAAAGTCTCGAAGAGTAGAACAGACAAAGTAGCATCGCTTTTGAAGCAATATACGGTTAATTATTTGAATTTAATTGTTTGTTTTTTTTACTTTATCGAGCACTGGCCCTGTTAAGCAACTGGCTGATTGTATTTACTGTGCGGACATGTGGTGGACCCTGTGTCATTTTGGCAGGTTTCAGTGTGATGGTTACAGCCCAATGAACCAAACCAAATCAAACTGTATATAATTCATTTACAGGTTCTGTAAAATGTAGTGAATTGTAAATATGAATATGAATTACTTTGAATTGTAAAATGTTAAAAAATGTTAAATAAATGGTTTTTCTGTGAAAGAAGCATGTAACCTGTTTTGTAACATTGGCTTTGCAAATGTTTTATGAGGAAATAAAATTAATTCATGACTGATATAGCTTAAAAATACATACAATGTAAACACAAACTGTTGATTGATTAAAAAACTTCCCAAGCCACTTTTAATAAAATAATCATGTGCTGTCTGACCCTGATTTGGAAAAATATGTCTTCTATTAAAATGAACCCTTGATGTGACACAGCAGGAATAGACTCAGTAAATTGCTCATGGGATCAAAGAAAGAAATAAAATAAAATCAGGTAAATTGGAGCTATAATAAATATTTTAAATCCTTAATCATCTCTCCCTAAATATTGACTAACACCGAGTGTTACACACTATTCTGTATGTGTTGTTTATAGCTGTGAATTATCTTGCATTCACACTAACTTGATCCTGCAGTTAACCTGCTCTTAGCCTCTTGTTTGGAGTGGAGCTGCTGTTAGTGCTCTGCAGCAATAAGCCTGATTGAGGCTGAACCAAATGATTTCAGTCTGTACACACTCTCTGTCACAGTGTGCATACCTACAGTATGTGCTGTATTTTTCCTGTGTGTCTGTAAGCGTGTGCTGTTACATGAAGGTGCCTTTGCTTTAATAAAAGCTTGGGTTTGCAGACGGATATGCTCTGACAGCATATGAGGCTCAACTTGCACCAGGTTATAGTGTTATTCTTGATCCTTTCTGGAGTGCTGTAAGATCACTACATGGTGCAGTTATTTTATTTGCAAAGGTTCCTGATGTTGCATAGAAGAACAAAGTTTTAAAAAGTGTTTTAAGGCAATATTTCACTTTGCAGGTTTAATCTCTGCTGGAGTTTAACCTCTAGCATGAGGGTCCATCACTAATTAAAACTTTTTTTTGAAAAACTGGTAATGATAAGGGGTTCAGGTTCATGGCAAACATCCTGTTCAGTAGAATTAAATTGGTTGAAACAAAATTAGAATAGGGCCTATAGCATTAAAAAATCATGACCGCAAGGAAAATTAAGGTTTATTACTAATATGATATTTCAACAAGATCTCCAACCTAAATGACAGAATAGACTGTTTGTCAATACCACCCACAATGATGGTTCGAAGTTGAAAAAAGCTGCAGTTTCTGTGAATTTAGGCTGCAAAACCACTGACCGGTTTAGGACAAAAAACGTCCAAATTTGGCGTTATAAAAGACAATTTAAACAGTTAATAAATGAACATAATTGCCGGAAGTGAAGTAGTTACAAGGGTGACATGAGCTATGCAAGTTATGTAAAAAAAAGCGTGATTCAACCCTGTTCTCAGGGGTGAAAGTTGACCATTTTACTAACAAAGTTAAGAGCTGAGAAGCAGTCAGAGGATCAGACAGGTTGTAAACAATTCCCTACGTGTCACAAGTTCAACTTTTACCAAATTATTTCTACTCACAGGGATTATTAGCAACATTTTAGATGCATATAAAGTGGTTAGATAATTTACTACATACTTGAATTTAATTACAGTTTTTCCAACCTTTTTTTCCTGTGCTGCCTAATCGGAATCTTGGAAAATCAGAATACAATTCTTCTAGGACTGATTTTTTTCCCCATGAAAAATATAAATTACAAGATCTACATAACAACTGTACAACTCCATCTGCTGAGGAAAATCATATGATATGATTGAAAGCTCCACAGCAGCTACTGAGTCCTTGTTGTGATATTGTTTTTGTTTTCAAGGTTAGGAATTAATTTTCATGTCGGCACTGAATTCGCACTGTCTAGTACACGCCACAGTTTGAAGACGCTGGATGTTTTTGGGGAGCTGGACAATAAACTCAAACATGTTTTTTTTAAAAGCCAGAAACAAGACGTGCTTTCTAGTCAGAGGACCTTGAGATTAGTCTGAAACGTGGAGGAGCTGTGGCCAATGAGATATGGAGACTGGGTTAGGAAGGAAGGAGGCAGCGGACACACACACGCACACACACACACATGCACACATGTAATGGCTTCTCTGTGTATCAAAATCATGAGCATCAGTAGCAGGTCTTCACGAGAATCAGTTTTAATTTGGTTTATGAAAAATTTAACTAAGTATGTTCATCAACAACCTTTTTTTCCCTCATCGAAATGGTGATGAGACGACACTGATGTCATTAAAAATGAACTGTGATTATATTAACATGTGCTATTGTTGACAAAAAAATACAAAACTATAGTTTGTTTTTTTTAAATGTTAACAAAATCACTTTTTTGTTGAGAAACAAGGAAAAGATGAACCATCATCAACTGTTTTTCTACTCAGCAGTTGTATGCACCATATCAGCACTACACTGGCACACAGAGAGCAGTCAGGAGGACTCAAATGTATTCCTTCAATTGATACCATCAGACCACCAGACCAAAC
>CAFUXE010001523.1:526415-544631 GCA_903364295.1 Serranus cabrilla | reverse complement strand
CTGTCCTCTGTGAGGGCAGTCTGAGGGCCACTGTGAGTCACTCTCGAGGCACAAGTAGTCTTACAAGACAGGACTGACATAACATAGATGTCTGACATAACCTCAACACTGTGTTTTAAACTAAAAATACGGACAAATATTACAAACTGCACCTTTAACGAGCTTCACGTCACAACCATTAATAAACAGTTATCTGTTACACATCTACAATATGTGTATTCAGATGGCCCTACATTCATTCATACATACATATTTATTTATTTCCATCACAATCAGACTTATTTGTTTCCTGCTCTCCATCTTCCTGTTTCTCTCTTCATCTCCAGTCCGTCTCTGAGCTTCTCTCCCTCTCTCTCTCTTGCTCTCTCACTCCGTGCATATGGAAGATGCCACTGGGGACATGGAGTTGCCAGCCGAAAGGTTACTGGGCCCGGCGCTGGTTATTGTATGTAATTATCCCGCCAATCTGTTCACCTCAGCGTGCGCCGTGCGGTGATCATGAGGTAGCAATTGTCAAAATGGAGGCAAAAATGGAAAGGGGGGGCAGGGTGTGAGTGATAGTTCAGGCTTCATTATAGAGGCCCATGAAGGAGGAGGACGGAGGGAGGGAGGAGTCGATTGCCTTCATTAAGTGCATGACTCTCTCAGGGGCTACCAATCCTTTCTCTTTCCTCAGCAGAACCCACAGCGGCTCTGATTGCTGTAGCGAAGACAGAGATAATAAAGTCTTAGTTTACTGGAAACTCTGCACTGTATTAGCAGTGATTCTGAAAAAACCTTCATCTTCGTTTATCCCAGTGTTTATACATGCTTTACAAGCAGAAGAAAGTGTTTCTGTTTGAAAAAAAATTTCAATTGACTTGTGTACTTCTTAATGTCCAAAAATAAATTTCCTGATCAGCTACGGTTATAAAAGTTGAAAACAAGAGTTGTCAAAATGGAAAGGTTTTATTAACAGATTTGTGAATCAGGTCAGACAAACCAAGAACGGGTCTCAAACTACTGAAAACAAGTGGCCCGGCAAAAATCAATAAAAGTGAGGGGGATACTTGGGATCAGCTCAAAATGGCCCGAGAGACCTCCCTCAGACTAAGTGAGGAAAAAACACAAAACACAAATGAGTGACAGACTCTGTATGACAACAAGTTCAAAGAGGGGGAGCGTGACATTTGAAAAGTTGGTACACGAATGAAGCTGGTGGAGCAAAAATCGTGACTCTCAGCTGACTAACTTTTTTAAAGTAACTTTGAAATATGCATGTCTATGTTCACCTACTTTCCAGTTGTTATCAAGTTGACGTACCTTATTTTCTTTTGGTCTCCATCCAGAAGACTACCAAGAGAAAGAAACCAGCAGATGAAGCAGAAGAGAGTGAGACTGATGGAGAACCCATCAAGAAAAAGATTGCCCCGAAGAAAAGAGGTTGGTACTCTTTGACCCTGATCCGATATCTCTTGGGTCATTTGGGTCATTTACAATTCTTTTTATTTATATCTCTCTCAATTTATTTACACCTTTTCCTCTGCTTTTCTCAATTGTTCTCTGCTGAGTTAGTGATACTTTATCCAAGTTCAAGGTACTTTTATGTAGCAGTGCTGTCAATCATGATTAGTTACGCTGATCAGACTTCATGGCCATGACATGATAACAAACACAACTTTGACCTCAGTTTTACAACTGCATCTGTATTGATCAGACAACCTCAAAAACTTTAAATCAGGAAAATAGTGTGGCATCATAGTGGCCTTTCTGCCACAACCTTTATGCTCCATATATGAGACTAGAATCTGTACCGTACTGAGCAGTTAAACAATGTTTCCAGTTCTGCTAAACCCTGTTAATCAGCACGCAGTCAACCAGACTCTGGAAGCATGGGAGGTTGGGTCTGGGTTCAAGAGGTGCTGGGGGACAGCAAACAGGAGCTACTTCAGTCAGTTCCCGCCAACTTTCGGGGATTGGCTACACGGGGACTGATACATTCATTTTTGAGTTTCCATGGTACACACCCATGATTCCAGTTGAACAAGCCTCACCTCCAACACAGTAAATAAAGCGCTTATCATGAAAGAGTGCAAAAGTACAATAAACTGTAGTGGTGGCAGGCAGGCACATTCCCAGTTGCATAAAAGATATTAAGGCAGAATTTAAAGACATAAATAGCACCAAGCAGTGTCAAATAATAGTTTTTAAAGAAGAAAGTAGGGATCTGCTTTATGTTGCTTTGGTGCTTATACATGATGGATTTCCCCTGCAGAAGTGAATGGAGTGAAGAAAAGTCCCAAAAAAACTCCTAGACAAAGGAAGGTACCCAGCACTCGAAATCCCAAATCCAGATTGGTGGAGATGGGAACCCAGACGTCACCTGGACTTGCCCAGAATACCAGAGGCAGATCCAAGAAAAGCAGTGCCTAAGCACCCACGTGGACACTCCTCCTCCCCCCCACCCTCCAGTCTTTCCCCCTGCTTCTAGAGTCCTTTTTTTCAGTTTTGGTTTCTATGTGTTACGCACTGTTAGATGTTGATGTTTGATTGTATTGATGTGTGGTTGAAGTCAGATCCATTGTAATAAAGAGGAAATTAAATTGTCCATCTTCTGTTTTTAATTAAAGGTTTTAGGGTCAATGACCAGAGTGTGATGGAAAGAAAACTAATTTTACCAAGTTTTTACTTCCTTTTATTCACAGTGATAACATGACACGGGTATGTGAGGTAAAGTCGTTGGTATACAATCATTTAAGAAACAGAAGCCTGATGGCTGTTGCATTAAGAAACTAAAAGGACCAGGACCCACTCAACAAGCTTGGTGTGGGAGATGTCTGGCGACTGTGAGTCCCTAACTCACTGCACATCTGTCTTCTTGATAAGGCCGGTGTTGATTGCATATTGTTAATATGAGTAAACTGTGTGAGTGTGTGTGCCTAACAAAAAGTTTTTAAAAAGTTCTATTAACTGGCCCCATGGATCCACTAGGGGCACAAGCACTCAAGGCTGGCAACAGCTGAAAGGCTGCAGAACCATGACCAGGACATTTCTAACCAAACCATGTCCAAGTACTGAGTTGCTTTAGATATATGTAGGAGTTAGGAGTTTAGTTAACTTTATGATGGCAAAATACAGTCAGTGTTACCACCACTTTCTGATTACCTTCTGTAAAGGGCATAGAAGTTGTATCTGCTAGCATTATTAATACATAATTATTTACTGATAGTTTGTAGATAAGTTACTTGACAATATTTTTAGGTTGCCTCTGACTGATGTTTCTTTTTGGCAATAAAACCATTCTAAATGTTTGCAATACATTGCCTAATAGTTGTGGGTTTTAGATTGTCTAATAAGTCACAACATCTCAGTTATACTTGTTAATGAATTGGGTTTTATTAGCCATTAATGGCTCTTTTAGTAATTGAATGAGATTTTACATTATACCCTGAGTATCCAAGTATTGCAGCTAGTGTATCTGAATGAAGTCCTGTGCACTGTAGGCCAGTTAATTACTGATTACAAAGATTTTTGTGGTTTTCGTAAGTGAGAAAAGTCAATCAGGACCACACCCATATGTGATGCATTCACCTGAGCTGAAAGTACATGAAGCAGCTTTTCGTTTAAATATTTAAACAATATGAAAGTAAATGTCACACGTCACTTTCTCAAACCTTTGAGGGAATAAATGCATATGTTTAAGAGCAGACAGGATGCTGCTATGGTCAAATCGGAATCAATGGCCTGCATTTGCAACAAAAAAAAATCCCCCCAACCCGAGCTCTTTTGTTGTCCTGTCCATCTTTTTTTCTGCTGCTGAAATGTCACATATTTGAGCATCCAACTATAACAGACATTCTTCAAATAATCGCAAAACCTATGTCAAATCATCAGAGTTGTATTTCTATCTGAATGGCTGTACAGGAGAAACATTTCACACATGAGAAGCAGCTGACAAGCTGTCCATTTTCCCTCATCCACTCTTGTCCTCAAGCCCCTGCACCATCCCTGATGGGACCTCCACCCACCTCCCTCATTAACTCCTAACGCACCGCCCCCTCCTCCACCCCACGGAGGAAGACATCTCAACTAATGTCAGTGTTGTGAGGGCCCTCGGGGGCCCCTGTGGTGACTGGTGGCTTGCCATCGATTGTTCCATCCTCTTCAGGAGTAAAGAGCCCCCCTGCCTGGCTTTCCTCTCCACCTCCCAACCCCCCTCACAGACACTGACCTTGGGGGCGCCACAGCCACGGTCCCACAGTAGGGGACAGTAGTACATAATGATAGCAAATGGATGTAGGGGGGGGGCATGCCAGTTTGGGGGGCAGGGGGATGAAAAGGGACAGCACTTAAACACAACACCACCATCTTTTCTACTTGCAGAGAAAGGTGCACAATTTCACCCTGGCCATCCTTTTTCATGGATGTGTTATCCACTGGCCAGCCTGGCAGGCAGTTGTTGCCCATGTTTGTGTGTGTGTGTGTGTGTGTGTGTGGTCGGCCTCTGATCGGCGAGCTGGTGGAGCGTGAAAACCTCGCAGCAGTGGCCTAACCACCACTCTCATGATACGGATGCCAGCCCTCCCCGGGCCCATGCGCCAATAACTCAATAACAGTTTCCCAGGTAGCTGGGTTTCCTGTGTTTGTGACAATTGTCAGCGTTTTAGTTGGGTGGGGCAAGAGTGCATCCAAGGTGTTAAAACTCAAATGTAAGTTATAGCGTTATAGTCCAATAGTTCAGACTCAGGAAAGTAGACACTGAATGTTTTCGATTCTTGCAGTACACAATGTTTAAAGTCATGAATTTGACTGACAGGCCAACACGAGCGATCTGTGAAGAGGCATCAGAAGGTGATATCAGGTTGCCATGTTGAATGTTCCACTGCCACAACAATTGTGGTCCAAAGTTTTTATTTTTGAAAATAAAACTATTAATTTGACTGAGCCAATTTCTTATAGTTTTTGGGCACGAGACTTTTAAAACTAAAGTCTTAAAAAAATTTTTTTAACGCAGGACATATTTGCACGATTTTATAGTTTCCCTCTCAATAAAAAAAATTCTTTAAGATCGTCAAAGGATGAGAATATCATGTCTTGACTTTAACCAATTGATTTAAATGCCCACCAAAATTTCTCCCTGATTATGTTATTGTGGCCAACAGTATACTTTTCCACTGAGTAGCTGTCAAAATCTTGTTTTTGCTCCCTCACTTTTACAGCGTCAGATTGATTTCCTCTAAACAGTGTCTTCTGACTGTCCAGCTGCCAAAATACATTTAAAATGCCCTCAACACTTAAATGCTGTGCACCCACAGCAACAAGCTGTAGGAGCAGTGGACAGCGTGTTGTGGGCTTTTACTGCCCTTGGTTTTAGTTCTAAATGCTCTAATTGGGACAGGCACATCTGTAGAGGAAGCCCTGCAGACACTACTCAGGGGAAACAAATCACTTTAACTTCCTCAGCATGTATTCCAGGCCAATCATTATCGCAGATAAGGCAGTAAACTAAGACAGTGTAAGGATAATGGATGGATGGATGCATTGAATTATTAATTTGACCATGATCTTGTTTTAGGAAATAAATTTATGAGGTGATAAATCAAGTGAGAAATAGGGTTATTTTCTCACTTCTATAACCTCGGACAGAGGAGTCGCCCCACATCACAAAGAATGCAGGTTTAAGGCACCACTGCAGATGCTTAATTTTCATGTCTATGTCCACTTCTCTTATATAGGCTCTGACAGCACAGGACAAACTCTTCAGAAGTGATTTAACCAGGCTTAGTGCATTAATAATAGAGCAGTTTACTTAGCATTGCTAATTTGTTAATTATATTGCCGTTTTCTAGACAGCACCATAATAATTTATGTCTACATTCCCATAGTTTCACTTTTTTTCTTTGTGTTTAAAAAAAAAATGTTTTCCATTGTTTGATGAGTTTGTACATTACTTTTAACTGTGGTTGATAGATCATCCATAAACTTATTTGTGGACAAAACAATGTGTCAATTATAGTGGAAGTCAAAATCATTCAACCTGGAAGTGAAGTTCTGGAAACAGTGTGGAACTTTGGGTTTTATACTGTTTAGGAACACCGGCCATTAAAGACAGTGGAGGCGTTCGAAGGAGATGTAGATCTACAAAACTTTGACAATGCTGCAGTGTGTGGAGGTTGTGTCTGTTGTCATGTGATATCTGATGTAGCCTGAACATCTGCTGGGGTTTTCTGCCTCGCAACTCAGCTGAAGCCAAACTGTTATTCTCTTTTTCTTTTGTTTGTTTTTTTTGCTTGTATGTGCATGGGGTATGTGGGTGTATAGAGAAGCTTATGTGTACACAAGTTGCCATTCCTGTACCTACTGTAGTTCCTGTTGAGGGTTTAGGTCACAATACCATAAACACGTAGAGAGAATGTCACCTGGAATATATGCACATTTTAACTGCCTGAGTTGAGAGCTTGTTGGGTGACTCTTTGCAAAAGAATTAAAGTCACAAGAACAAAGTGTTTTGATGGTTCAAGACAAGCTGACATGAAAGAACAATGATAAATTTCCCAATTTAATCTAATTCCTAAGACACATTTTCTCTCATGGGTAGCCAACGTTGTCTGAATAGCAACCTCTATTTTATAGTATTTTATTTTCTCTTGCTCAATCTCTTCTTCTACTGTGTTCTTCTCTTTTTCAGCTACTGTTTACTGAACGATCAGCCTACAGCAACACATTACACCGCCATCTTCTGACAAAGGTATGCCGCTTTGTTTATTCGCTCTAAACCTGTTGATTTGCATTTTCTTTAATGCGACATTTAAAGATTTTGCTTCAAAATTTGGTTTGACTTTAATGGAAACGCGCCTAATGACAAACCCACAGAGAATTTTCGCCAAAGATGCAATTCCTGTCAGATCTATGTAACTTTTAGCCTGTTCTAGCTCATTGTTTTAGTAGTCCGGCCCACAAACTCCCCTCTAACAAAAGTTGTTTCTGGCTGTTTTGAGAACAACAACAAAAAGAAACTTGATTTATCCACTTTACGCTACCTGCTCGGCAGCAAATAGACTAACTAGTGAACATAGTGGAGCATTTAGCAGTGAAGCAGACAGGTCTTTTTCTCTGGAATTGGAGGAGACCAAATCAGAGCTGGAAACGAGTGAATATTGGATAACTCAAATAAATACAATCTCCTTTGTGTCAGTTCACAAACACAGTGAATAATAATAATCAAAGAGATGATGACTCACTATGATAAAATTGATTATTGTGTTTTGTGCATTCCATAATAGTGGTAGATTGAACTATAGCTAGACAGCTATCTTTAAGCATTTTTCTTTACATGTTGAGAGGAGGGTGAAGCATGTTTACACTCAGTCATGCTTTAAAAGCAGTCACACAGGAATGGGTGTGATGAGTTTGTTAGTATGTGTTGGCTCTGGGAGTCATGCTAGTCTGGGCATGAAGGCTCCGCTCCACCGACTGCCACTTACATCTAAAGAGCCAATCGTAAGACACCATCAGATTTATCAGCTTTGGAGGAACTCGTCATTCAACCAAAGCTGCACTAGTTGCACAACCTAAGCTGTCATTGAACTGGGACAGCCATGGACCGAATACAGTGATGCCCTATCATTTGTGTAGTGAAACACGGACACGTTAAAACTGTGTTGGACATCGGTTTCCTTTGCGCCAAGCTCACTCAGGAAAGGAGGGCCCCCTCAATGAAGGCCATTACTTGAGGCTATTCAAATTTATGCCAATATGATATGAAATCGAAAATAGACGTATAGGAACTGCCACAAAATGCCATGTTAGTGAGACACCACAGTCAAGATAAAGAGTAAAGTGCTTGTTTCGCCATAATTGTGGATTTCTATAAAGATCAGGCTTAATGTGAGCTAGTTGCTGTTTGTATGCTGTTTTGATGGAGCATTGGCCATGTTGGCTTGAATGGGAAAGGTTTTTGTAAGCCATTTATATACAATGCAATTCTCACTGGCTTTAGTCAAAGTTTTACGGGTCTTTGGTCATCATAACCCTGAGAAAACTAGAGGAAGTCAGAGTAATGACGCTCTAAGGGCTCTGTGGAACTGTGTTCTAGACCAGTGATTCTCAACTGGTGGGTCGGGACCCAAAAGTGGGTCGTGGGCCTTTGCCTGGGCAAAAGAATCCTGTGGTTTTATTTGCTTGTTTTCAAATGCTGACTGAGCAGGGTGGAAATTTGAGTTCTTTTTGAAAATACTTCTTGATAGTTGGACTTTTTTATTTCACGTTTGTGCATGCATGCTGTTGAGTCTGTGAAAACAGGCTGAAGTTACTGAATTTTTATGCGCGTTGTATTACCTTGTGTCCCTTAGATGCACTTTTTGTGTTTTAATTAAGATGCAGCTAGTTGAGTGTTAAAGGGAATATTTCCCTTTATCATTAAACTGTGATATTGTAAACTATCCCAGGCTCAAACTGCACCAGCTTTTCATTAAATGCATTTGAGAAGTAGAAATTTTCCTCGATTTGGGTCGTGGCTTGTCGTTGCCGGGTGATGGTTTGTCCCAGAGCCAGACCGGTTGAGAATCACTGTTCTAGACAGCAGATAACAGAGTTAAGCAGTTTAAACAGGATGCCTATGGAATCATGAGATGATCCAGCACATCAGACAGAAAATAGAGAACTTCCTCACACTAATGAAAGAGCTGGATAAGTGCCCTGCGGACATTTTTCCCCAATATGAATAGTGCGTTGAAGGCCATCATAACCCTCCTTTTCCTGCAAATTCGAGAAACATTTATACATAACAAACTGGATCTATTCCAACTGAGATAATCCATTTTAACTGGACTCCTGAATTCCTTGACCTTTTTTCTTTTAAACCAGAACTCACTGTCATTTCAGATTATAATGGCATAAATAACCCTTAACTCAAGCCCTGAAGACTGATTCAGGTAGCGGCAATCAAACAATTTATATTTTCTGATTTTAGTTGAGGAAAGGACTCAAGTGCAAAATTGTTTAAAAAAACAAAAGCTATATACTGTTCAACTATTCAGTTAATCATGCCATTTACTAGGATATTAAAGTTTTGACAGTTTACAGAGACAATACGTGTATTTTGCAGGCACAGAGAATTAGTCATAAAAAAAGTCAAAAGAAGTCATTTTCCTTTTCATTGTCTTTTTAATCTAAATCATATAGACTTCTTTGTCTTGCAGTTGTGAATAATAGGCTGTGTCAGTGGCCTCCTGTGTCTTCCCTCTACATTCCCTGGCTCCTCAATTGTCACAGCTTAGACAGTAAATCTGCATTTCACCCTCCACCCTCACCTAAAAAAAAGTAAAACAGAAAATCTGTCTTTTACCCAGACTTCCACCCAACAAAGTAGAATGAAAACTCAGTTGCAATCATCCACACCTACCTCCTCCTGAAACTCCTGGATGAAAAGATGCAATGGAAATTTCACTCTGTTTGTGCTGTAATTTAGCCCTCCCTCCCCTCTCTGTCAAAAAATAGACCCCGTCTCCCAAAAGACAAAAACACACAAAAATATGCACACTGATTCCAGGTGTGGGGGGAGTATGTGGGTGAAGTTACGGTACATTTGCCATTCTAGTTGTGTGTAAATATTAGAAAGCAGCAGGTTCCTGGCGTGAGGAGAAGCCAGCCAAAGCGGCGGCACTAAGACAGGCGTCCTTATCGGTATTGTGTTCAGACTCCGGTGTGCTCCTGCTGTTTGTAATCTGCAGCCGCCGCTGTGAGCAAAACTGGACAGGCATTTATTGTCCCAGCAGGAGGACGCTTGACAAGAGAATGTTAAACACTCTGCTACCTGCAATTTTCAAAAGGCGATAGCAGACATGATAAAATGTACACACACATTTAATTTCATGTTTTCTTTTTTTTCGGAGGAGGGAGAAGCAGCAAAGAAATAGGAACTAGGAGAAAAAAAAGAGTGAAAGAGTTTCTTTCAAGTCTCACTGTTGTTGATTTTCCTTGTTGTAAATACGTGTAAGAGGCTGTATGTGTTCATTGAGGAAGAACTGGACGCATGTCAACAACTCTTCCAAGAAAACAAGAGTGCCAGAGTAGGTTGACTGCAGGCCAGATTGGAGCTTTAATTTGAATTAGTGGTGGTGGTGGTGGTGGTGTTGGCTGGGCACAGCGGTCATCAAGAGGACATGTTCATCAGCACTCAATCCCAAACACACACATACTGTAATGTGAATACTACAGTAGCCTGTTCAAAACATGATTTAAAAGGAAACATTAAAAACAAAGTAGAGCAGATTAAAATAACATAAATACATATTAAGATCCATAAGCATCTCTGTTCGAGACCATCATGAATTGCCCGAATCATCCACTGTACAGCATCTTTGTGGATCAGAGAGGCAGCAGTGGACGGCTCCTCTCTCTCTGTTGCAGGACGGAGAGATTCAAGAGATCCTTCGCTCCTACAGCCATCAGGCTGTCTAATTCAAGAGCCATCAGACTTAATGAATTTCCCCTCAGGGATAAATAAAGTAATTTTGATTTGATTTTTGATTTTGATTGTACAATTTTCAGCACCCCTTGGAAGCAATACATTATCTACCTTAAAACTGTTAAAATCAGTTGCAAAGTACCAAGGTTCAGTTACATGGTTGAGGCTTAATCAAACCAATCAGCTAAAATATTGGCATTTAACTATGTAAAAGTATTCATACATGCATATTTTATGAAAATATGTGTATATTTCTTTACACAACTGATTCTAAGCACAAATCACCATGCATGTTTCCAGGATTGTCCAAAAGAGAACAGGAAGAGAGAGGACCATAAACAACAAACAAAATGGTCATAGACACTGTAACTTCACCCACTGGTTGTGGACATAGATTAAAAGCCTTGAGTTTGTCATTTTGGCCATCGCATGCATAATGCTTTAGGACTGTTCCCTTATGGGGTGTTTTTGCAACCAGATAGATTGAGCTGGAAAGATACTACATCATTAGCTTAATGTTCCTTACCAGCTCCTTAAAGTGTCTTTGAGTTCAACCAAATGCTGAACACAAGACATTTTTAAGTGACCAAAATGTTATATTGAACTTTGTTGATGTGAAAACAAACCATGGAGGGGTAAAATTAAAAGATAAAAAAAAAACACACACACAGTGTGCCGTGATAGTGACCTGTTAATGACAAGACAAGCATTCTGTGCATAGCTCGAGATTGAGTAAACATAACAAGCATATTCTGATAATGTTTCCGGATATAATTAATCACATAAGAAGTAGTTTTCCTGCTGACTTTTATACAAACTCTTTTTTCAATGAGTTGCCCCCTGCTGGCAATCAGAAAGAATGCAGATTTAAGGCACTCCTGCATTGCCTTCATTTTTCAGGTGTTGCCACTTGAACAGGAGACACCTCCAGCAACAACAATCTTACATTAAACAGCAAGTAAACCCTGGCAGCCTTCATAAAATCTACTTCAGTTTACTTAGAAAACAAGGCAGAATTATCATTCTCCAAAGAACAAAACAACAGAGGACACAGGAATTAACATTAACTTTGAGAGCTGTTCTAAACCAAAATGAAAATTATATATTAATACATTTACTATCTGGCTCCACTAATCCTTTCATTTTATTCTCAGACAGTTCTATGCACCCACAAGAATCTTATGTGTCACAAATGTGTGTATATGGAGTGCAGAGGAGAGAAATAAACACTGTTTTGCTCACCGTCGCTCATTTAGTTTGGGATTAGAGCTAAATTCAGGTTAGCTAAGTTAATGGGGCTACACATTGGTGTAGTGGTTGGCAATCCTGCCTCACAGTTTCGCCAGTTCGACTCCAGCTTGCAGCTCTTCGGTGTGGAGTTTGCATTCTCTCCCTGTGTTGGTGTGGTTTCTCTCTTCTTCCTCTTACAGTCCAAAGCTTAGGTTTAATTGGTGACTCTAAATTGCCCGTAGGAGTGAATGGGACACATGATTGGTTGAGTGTCTCTATGTGTCTGCCTTGTGATAGTCTGGCGCCCTGTCCAGGGTGTACTGCGTCTCTTGGGATATGCCCCCCACGACCTGAGGTTGGTTGAGGATAATGGATGGATAACTGAGTTGTCTCCTGATGTAATTCTGCTGCGTGGGCTCTTCTTATTTTTACCTTGCCTTAGAAGGGCTGGTTTAAAGTTTGAGACAGCAGGAAAAAGGATTTCAAGTGGACACCAACACTTGGTTATGTATGCATATATTAGAACCAGTGATTGTCCAGTGTCAATAGCCTTCACACAAGTAACTTCCTCATGATGATGATAAACTTAAGTCTTGCCCTGTTACCCACCTGGCACTCTTGACAAAACTTTACGATACCCAAACAAAAGCATGGACCTGTTTTTCGCAGTCGGATCATGGACTGCTATGTGTCGATGTGTTGGGCAGAAACGTAAAATCATACTGGCAGCAGAGACATGGCTCTCCGATTTGGCTGTGTGAGCGATGGTGCTTAAATTGGGTCCCAGCGACTAATGGATCCCATGCTGAGAGTGCCATTAAGAGGGAATAAACCTATGTGGACGTATTTATTAAGTAATTTGTACCTAGGGCCACAGAACATCTATTAGAGGCTAATCAGCTTGTTGTATGAACTGTCTAACTGCTAACTGAATATCACATTGAATGATTTTTTTCAGTGATACAATCACATCAAATACTTACATGTTTACATATTTAACATATTTGCACAAATTTTAGACACTCTTCTCCTTTTATTCTTTTACTTAGGTATTGTGTGACTTGGTTTAAACCATTTATTAGGACTCTTCTCAGATCCACCTGAACCCTAGGACTTGAGACATAACCCTGGACCCATTTGTGTTTTAGGTCTGGGTTATAGGTCCCATTCTTTTATCGTTAGTCCAAGGTCATTTTAACATTATAACTCTAGGATCAGAAGCAACTGCAAGCAAACTGCAGTGACTCTGTGGCCACAGGTCAGACATGGAACTTGATAGCAGCTGTGACAGCAAGCAGTCATTATTATAGTTCAGAAGGACACATGAATGAATTCATTCTTGATTATGCTAGATGCAACAAAAAGTGGACTTTTACGCTGAAAAATGAATAGAACAGCCATGCAGAAAACCTGTATGTACTTTACCAGTTCTTTTTATAAGTAGTGGCCAGTCAAGGGAGAAGGCTCCTAATGTTTCTTTAGTTTTGACAACTTGTAAATTAACGTTAACTTGGGAACAGCAATCAGCAGTGAAATTCACATTTCAAAATAATGCATTGATCCAAGTCCCAGCTTTTAAAATAAGAGATGATCCAGGTCGAGGTAGCACATTTCTGGGTCTTTTGGGTTCAGCCATGAATTTGTGAACCTGTGAAGAGCTCGACCACCTAGTATCATATCAAGCAGCAAAGGCTCCCAAAGCTCTCGGAATAAACCTAAGCTTTTCATAAATCTTACTTATATCTGATGTAAAGTCAATTTGCATTACATTCCCATAAACACTAAAAATGACCCTGTTAGTAATTGTATTGGCACACAAATCATAGCTGCCTATCAATCTGTGCATGCCTGATTCTTTAAATATGTCAGACTATGGGTCATTGTTGACTTTATAGTTAAAGAGATAATACTCGTTTAACTTAATGTCCTCTGAAAGTCAAGGCGTGTTGGGGCAGTATGCAGTTAGCACAGAAACTAATCCAGGGGGCTGATTTCTGTGTTAACTTTAAAAAATGTAATGATTCCTGTAATGTTTATTTGGAAAGCTTTCGGAGGTTTGGGTGATTTTGCCTGATAAACTTTTTTTTTGCTGGAGTCACATTACGCAAATCGCCACAAAAGAAGTGGCATGTATAAAGTTTTTTTTCCCCCTTTAATCTTTCTTCTTGTTCTTTATGTTCCACTGTTCTGTACATCACACAAAGCCTCCATATAGCTTCTGACACTTCAAGACTGACAGACGTATGTGTGTCATGAAGGAGGGTCAGTCCTGGGGGAGCCTGTTTCTTCCCCTGGATGTCTGGAAGGGAGCGTCAGGGTCCGGCTGGCAGACTGGCCTTAGGCAGTGCTCTCTCTGACCAGGACTAGGCTGCGGTAGCTGGAAGGTGGATGGCTTCTGATGGGGGTGGAGGAGCTTGTCAGTGGTCCGTGGGGAAGTCGTGCTCATTTAGTGAACACTTAGGGCTGGTGGGGAGCCCCGGGCAATGTCCCACACTGGGGCCACAGAACAATGTTGTGGTGAAACATCAGAGTTGCGGTCAGCCAGAGAACAGATCCTGCATGACTTCCCTTTTCTCCTCAGATTGAGCCTCTCTCTTATTGAGTTCTTTACTTGTTTTTTTGTCATTATATATGATTTTCAATAGGATGAATCAATTTAGAACTCAATTCATTTGTACTTTCTATGGAATAGTTGCTGATTGGATTAGAAATATGATTAAATATGCACCCACTTGGTCCAATTCACCATATTTCTCATCTCGTAATAACTCACATGAATTCATGTGCAGGACTTCTGGTTATTCCTTTCACTGAACTCTGAGACACTTTGTAGTTTGCTAAAGGTGTCTTCATATTTCTAAGGGATCTTTAGTGAAATAAAGATATGGGAACACTGGCCTGTCACAATACTTACAATGTGAGCTAAGTTATCAAGGTCGTGTTTTTATATCATACACTGTTGCCCGTTTACATGCATGTTTGCATACAGAAGAATGTCATCAAAATTATGCAGCAACATAATGGTGAGTTTAGAGTTGCTGCCCCGCAAGTTTTTGTGCTAAACTGATTTAGCTGGCTGATGGCTGACTATATTTACAGAAATTAGATTTTGATACTGGTCTTCTCATCTAACTCTCAGCAAGAAAGCGTATTTCCTAAAAGGTAAAAATCTGTTTTTGATGTGTGACAGGTGTATAGGAAGTGTAAAGGCATCATGGGAAGGCAGGAGTGACTTGTTACTGTTGGGTTATCCGTGTCGCCAGTCTCAGTCAGAAGCCCGTTGTAATGTAAGCTTATGCATCTCAATGCAGTGTGCAGCTCACAGAGGAGAAATAAAACTATCCATAACCCTAGAAGCAAAGAGGGCTCAAGCTAAACTCTGAAGAGTTGTATACACACTCCTCATAAATCTAAAGTTCAGTAGCCAGCTATGCTAACTGACTAGCTAACCTCAGTATTTTAGGACATAGAGGTGACTATAATAATGATTTTAAAAAAAAGTCAATTAAACAAACGGTAAATACTGTAAGTATTAAGCTTACTGTGGCAAGTGAATGAACTTATACAAACACTACATTGTACAGGTGTTCAGTAGCCTTTGTAAGTCTCCTAGTGATTCTTGTGTCAGGTCACCTCAGTCTTTCTGAAGTGTCTTTTCAATCTCTAGGAATTCCTGAGAACTAACACTGATCTGTGACCTCTCTGAGAAGAAAGAGGGAAGTACCCAAAAACACTTCATTGTAAAACATTCTGGTTCCTAGTCTTATAAATTAAATCCAGAATTATGAGAATTACAGTCTCTGTTTACAGTTTGAATTGAGTGAGTGGAGTAGTGTTGAGTAGAAAGACTTCTTCCTTGGGAAATGTATTAAACACTTTCTTTTTAAGAAACAGATCTCATAACTGATCTTAATTATGTTTGATTTATATTGCTTTCAAACCAATATTCTACTTATGAGTGCATAACAAAGCATTAAGCTGTGTTATCATAAGAATACATCAGAGTGAATTTCATGTGTGGTCTGCCTTATTTCCTAAATCACATATTTCACATTTGCATGAGGCTATGAGATAAACAACAGCTACCAGAGAGGAAAGTTTCAAATCTATGCATGAAACTATTACAGCAGCTCATCGTGCTCGCTCTCTGCCCTCGATGCCAGCGCCCGCTTCATCCCACTTTCCATTTAAACTGGTAGCTACACACTCTGATGCCACTGATAGGCGGTAATTAAATGAGCGAGGCTGGTTCTTTGCCCTGTAAACCAGCTCTCCTGGGCCCGATACTACATGGAAATTCAGCTCTGAGGATCCACTTTCAGATGTCTGCCTGGAAAACATGCCTGCCCACAGCCCTCCCTGTGTGTGTGTGTGTGTGTGTGTGTGCGCAATTGTACATGGAAGTGCAGGATTTGGGGAATACACTTAATGAATCTTTTAACCTCAATATTTTCTACCAGAAATGTATGCATATCATGATCTGTATTTGAGACGTGGGTCTGATAATCATAATTTATTTATCTGAAAAAAAAACAACAACAACAAAAACATCTGGCCATTCGTTGGGGAAAAACACTGAAAATGTCTTGTTGCTTTAAGTTTATTTCAGGACACATACCTATATATAAAAGTACCTTTAAAAGTGGTCCAACATAATTAATTGATACATTGATCATAATCAATATGATTTGCATTAAAATGAGCATTTTACATGCAGTGAAGATCAGTCATTAGTCATTTTATCCAAAGTAAAAAAGAAAAGCTGTTCCAACAACTCGAAAGATGTCTTATTAAGAATATGTATGTAGTTTGTTTAACCCTATTAACAGATATATGAAAATGACTTTCAATTAAGCCTATAGGACCCTCAACTTCAAACTCAAACTTTGGGTCAGGGCTCTTTTTAAGCAAATAGTTTTCTTAAAACTGTCTGAAAACAAAATAATAAAACATGAGGAGTTCTGCAATTCTAAAAAAGGATTTTTTATGAACTGTGCATCTTCTCGAGCTCACCAGTGTCAGGAAAGCACAGTCACTTAACAGCTGACTGTCTGTCAGAAGATTTAAATAATGAATGATGCTATCCAGGCTGTGTGTAATATTACCCACAGTTTTAGAGAGGTGTGAGTGTGTGTCTATTCCATCCAGTTAGAGTGAAAATATCTTACTGCGGAGGGTGCTTCTGCCTTCACAATCCACACATGCCCCTGTTTTTGTATTTTTCAACAGTTATTTAGCTTTTACATCTCTGCACTTTTTGCCTTACTTGCTGGCTGGGTTGCGAGTCATATATTAACCACAGACAGCATAAGATATGAATGTAGTCTCTGTGACAACACACTTTATCTTGGCAGTGCTTGACTCCTTCTAACTCAGACCTAATCCAAATATGGGCAAAATGGTGCCTGCCTAACTTAACCATAAGCCTTAATATAATTCAAAAGTATGATAAATAAAAACATAGCCCCCCAGAGAGAACATAAATGGTCTTTGTACCAGTAATTTTTGCAGTAAAATTGGGTAATTTGGCACAACATTGGTGTAAATTAGGACTTTTTTTGAGCCAGTTTCATGTGGAATTATAGTTTTTTAGCCCTTCAGCATTGGCTTAATTTTTTCAGCTCTGGATTTTTGCCACATCAGGTCAGGTCAGGTCCTGATACAAATATATAGTGCAGCTCTAAGATCATTTCAGGAGATGCACTTTAAAAAAAGATCATAATCAGGTGAAGAGACTCAATCTGCCTCACTTCACCAGCTGTTCCCACTCCTCCTCCTGCAAACTACATGTCTTAATCTATCGCCTCCAAACACTCCCTCTGCCCATTGTCATGGATGGATGGATGAAGAAGGGAGGAGGAGGAAGCCAGACCTTCCAGGCTCAGGTTTCCCTCTGTCTCCTTTTTTTCCGCCACAACCCTGCAACCTTGCCTAACCCAGTGCCCTTTCTCACCCTCCTCTTGCCCCTTCTGTGCCCTCTCTCACCATTATGTCCTCTTCCTCCTCGACCCGCCCTCCAGATTGGCTTTGCAAAGGAATGGCAGCAAAGATGGATAGATAGATAAATAGATAGATACATAGAGAGAGAGAGAGAAAGAGAGAGAGGAAGTGACTGGCCCCCTTCCATCTGTCGCGACTCCAGGATCAAATAATAGGATTCTGTCTGAGAATAGAAGATAATTGCAGTCTGTATTCTGCTCCCTAAGTGTATGATATTAACCCCACGCTCCCCACTAGCCCTGCAGTAAGAGGCAGATGGTTCTGTGTTTTGATATCCGAGCCAGGGAGAGGGAGGTCAGAGGTCAAGTTGAAGTTCAGATCCAAAGGAGTGCTGTTTCTCTCCCTCCTCTAACCCCCCTGATTCCTGAGTCCCATCCCCTTCTTCTTCTCCCACGCTGGTGAGAATATGGATGTCATTCAAAAAAGGACATTCCCTAAGACCTCTGCTGCGGCTGACCCCTCACAGCCTGATGGAAGTGAGGGGCAGGCAGAGTTAGCTGAGCGCTAACCCACTTACCTACACGGTGAGCAGCATGCAA
>CAFUXE010001523.1:494134-513083 GCA_903364295.1 Serranus cabrilla | reverse complement strand
AGAGCTAGCATTAGATTAAGTTGTCCTGATTGGCCTGATACATTCTAGTTTCATGAAATGAGGTGGAATGGGGGAAGGCCAGAATATCACATAGAACCAACATAAATGTTGAGCTCACATAATAGGATGGTCATACCAGGCTACATGATGATAATGCTGGTTGTAAAAAACCAAAGTCAACAACTACCCCTGACGGGAACATGTATGTCTGAACCAAATGTAATGATAATCATTCCAATAGCCACAGATAATTGACCATTTTGCCTAGTAAATATACTTTTTAATTCTCAATGTTAAGACCTTGTAATATTATATATTATGTAATATTGGTGGTTATATTTTCCTGACCTTATACTTACAATACCTTTGTAATATTTTTGAAATTCTTTACTTAAGAAGTAGGATAACTAGTCTGATGTCATGTTGCAGGCCTTCTGGGTAATGCAGTTCTCTAAATTCAGATTGTACTGTGGATATAACAAGTTATTTAATATATTTTATAATATTTAGAATGATTCAGTTGTATTTCACTTGAATTTTCTTTTTTCTATCCTAATTCCTTTGATCCAAACTGCCTCTGTCTGTCTGTCTGAGTGCCTGTCTGTCTGTCTGTCTGTCTGTCTGAGTGCCTGTCTGTCTCTGTGTTGGAGGTCCGTGGATGAAAATGTTGGAGGGATGACTGATTTCCCTGAAGAATAACTGCTTCTTCCAGGCCGAGTTGCTGCCATCTGTACCTCAGATCCCTGAAGCTTTATCTCTTCTCCTCTCACTTCTTTCCATCCAATGACACTAAATATAACCACCAACTGTGTCACATTTTAACATCACAAATACAAAAATGTAGCATTTGTGGCTTTGATGAAGCCTTTCACATTCAAAAACTTCACAGTTTAAGCTGAGTCAACTGTCTCAGGGGATCGACTTGCATTACTTTACAATAAGAAGTTAATTTAATGCTGCATCTAATAATAGAATAGATCGATAGGTAGTAGTTGTAATTAGTATGTCAAAAAGGAACACATGTATCACTTAACATATAGATTAATAATCTGTCAATATGGTATTTGCCAAGTATTTAATTATTCATTTTCATTTTATCTAATAATGGTGCAGAGAACATTGAAACATACTCACTATGTTCACTTATTAACTGATAGTGTAACTTGCCTACACTATCCATACTCATTAGCATTCTACTTTGGTGTAGCTGCTGCTGAGTTAATGAATAACTTAACTGAGTGATAGCACTGTAGTATATACACCTCAATCAGTGTAGTAGTTCACTCAACTGAAGCATGTTGGCGTGTGCTTATATATGCTTGCTAGGTATTAACCAATAGAGAGGGATTAATAATATCAATTCCATTAATCATTGTCAACAACAAACAGGGGTTATATATAGCCTGGATTATGTATTTAACTCATTTGTATTTGTCTGACGGTATATATATATATACATACAAATAATATTACATATAATATTAGACAGACAAATACAAAGAATTTAAACACACAATCCAGACTAAAAGCAACATGGTTGCAGGTGCCAAATGAAGAAAGCAAAGCTGGCAAAAAATGTTTTATTTAATTAATGTCTGAAGAAGAGCTTGATGCTTGAAAATCCTCTTGGTAGTAATGAAATATATGTTCATCGCCGTTTTCTACTGTGTGGACTTGCTGAGACGTATTCTTATAAAAACGTATGACAACTCCAGGCCTAGTCTTGCAGCATTGGTGGTGTGGACTTCCCAGCAAAAATTAAAAATGATCTAAAAACATAATCTAAAGTTGTAATGACGCTTACTTGCATATTATTATTATTATTATTATTATTATTTTTTTTTTTTTTTTNNNTTTTTTTTCTTTCTCTAAGACAATTGACTGGTCATGTCAAACATAACTTGCAGCAAAAAAATTATGAAAGGGTGATGTATCCAAAAAATAGGAGCTTTGGATAAAATTGCAGTAATATTCCTACATTTTTGCATGACTTTATTTAAACTATTAAACTACTAACTATGTACTTTGTATAAACCTGGCATGCTGGGAAGGAAACAACAGTGCTGAATGGTTTCACTTGATCAAAAGATTTGGATCCCTGTGGTGGAAATCAACTAAATACTTTGTACTTTTACCATTTCATGCCTCTTTCTTCTTGTATTTCAATGCACTTTTAATCTCACTATATCACTTTACATGTAAAACATATGATTAGCTTATATAATATGTTTAATTTGCATACTTCCACCGTGTATTGACTTTCTCCGGCCCTGATGAAACTAAAATTCTGTAAACGGACGCTTTAAGCACTGCCAACCAACGTGTACTTATGCCAAAGGTCTATGCCTTAAACTCCCTTATAAAGGATAGGAGTACTGACACATACATGCACACACACAAGCAGCACTAGACCGCCCCTGAGTGCCCTCCTGCCCCCTGTAGAGGGCAGAACTCTGCCAAAACACCTTAGGCTCCATGTCTGTATCAGAGGAGAGCAAACAGTGAAGGCAAGAGAGAAGGAGGGAGGGAGAGGAGAGGCTGCAGCAACAAAAGTGGCATTTCCAGAGTGCATCAACAGATAACCCCTCCTATCCCCAACCTCACTCACCCTCTTTGCATCACCCCCTCCCCTCCCTCCCCCAGCCCCAGGCCTCATAAAATTGGACTTATGGCTGTGTTGCCAGCATAAATAAGTCCCTTTGATAGTTAGTGGAAGAAGTTATGACCCTCCTGGGTATGGCGAGGGACAGTGGCAGGGCGGCGTCTGGTGGTGGCTCGCCCGGCGCCCCGTGGCTCTGATCCTCGCGCCGATTCAGGGCACGCTCTCTTCATTACCGGCGGCCACCGGGGACTTGTTTTTTCTGCAAGATTAATGAGTGCCGCGGAAATTCTCCAGCGCAACTCGATAATTAAGTCTTTGTTTATCAAAAAACAAGTTATATTAGGAGCAGGAAATTCGCAGTAATTATTCATAATCCTAACAATTCAAGTGTAGCTACCTCATTTGCCTGTGTAATTCTGCTTTTTAATTTCTTGCATATATTTGCATATTAATTTTGCCCATCGGCTGCTGCTGGGGCTCTGACAGTTTTTTTTTTCTAACTTCTTTTTTCCTCCCCTCTCCTCGCTCGGTGTGATGTTTTTTCGCGGGGGTGAGGCTCAGTTGGGTGGCATTTCGGGCTGGGTGTAATGATAAATTATGAATTTTTTCTAATTTGATGCATAATGAAGTAACCCCTTCCCATCCGCTTCCTCTCTGTCTCACTGATCCTCCCTCTCCGGCCTCATCAGACACCCCCCCCCCCACCCTCACCACCACCACCTTCAGCCATGTGGTCATTAGGGACAGAGAAGCCACGTTTCATTGGTGTCAAAGGCTGTCTGGTGGGCGAGGGCGAGGAGATCAGGGGCCATCGGCCAACATGGCATCCTGACTCTCTGTGCCCTGGCACACCGCCTACATCCACTCCTGTTTCCTTTTCCTACTCTCTCCTCTATCCTTTCATCCATCCTCTCTTCATATCTTTTTTTCTCAAACACCCATTTTCCCCTCTCTTCTCTTCTGTCCTTGATTTTCCTTTTTGTTTCTTTCTTTCTGCTATTTCCTCACTTCTTTTTGTCAATCTCTCCTCAGATGTCTTCCTCCTTTCTTTTCCTTTCCTCTACTCTCTTGTCCTTTTGTTCTGCTCTTCTTTTACTCTCCTTCTTTTGGATTTTCTCTTCTTTTCTTTTTTCTCGCTTACTCATCTCCTCTCCTCTTTGTCCCCCCCGTCTTACCATGCTTCCTTCTCTCCTCTCATCACTCCTATGATGTTTCCTTCTTTCCACTCCTCAACTATTTCCTCCTTTCCTCTTCATCATCTCTACTCTACTACTCTATATCCTGTACTCCTTGATTCCCTTTCTCTTCTCCTCTCTCATTTACTTTCATCCCATTTTTTCTCGTCTCCTTTCATTTTCTTTTCTTCTATCTCCTGTTTCTCTCTTCTCCTTTTCATCTTTGTCTCCTCAGACCCCCCCCCCTCCCGTTGTGTCATTTCCTTTCTTCTCTTCTTTCTCTTCTCTTCCTGTTTCCTCCTCTCTTCTCCTTCCCTTTGCTTGTATTTCCTCCTCTCCTCTACTTTCCTCTCTGTTGTTTCCCTTTCTCACCCCTTTACTTCTGCTCTCCTCTTCCCTCCAGTTTCCTTCTCTCTGCTCCTATTCTCTTCTATTTTCTCCAATTCTCCTCATCCATCTCTGTTGTCCTTTCCTCTTTTCTCATATATTTCCTTTCTTCTCTTTCCTCCTCTCTTCCCCTTTCCTTCCTCTCCACTTTTCCTTTTACCTCTCTTCTCTCCTCTGCCAATAGCCTCCAGAGAGGTTCATTTCACTGTTTGTGCCAAGAGGTTGTGTATATCTTCATGCGTGTGTGTGTGTGTGTGTGTGCATGTGCCCTTCCCTGTTGCCCTGTGTTTATGGCATGTTTGTATGTCTGACGACGAGCACAAATCCCCTCGTCCTTGATGAAAACATCTTCGTGGTACGCTGACATATGTTTAAGTGGTGAGAGTGCAGCATTTGTTAAGTGCTAAGCGTTACACAACGCTGACTGCTGCTGTCATAAGGAAATGAATATTGATGATCTCGGCCCCAGTGATGCACGCTGGGTGACATGCTTAAAAATACAGCCCTGCAGCCATTTAGTCTACATGCACTCTCACACCCACAAACACACATTCTGTCACCAATATTAAAAATGGAGCAACCTTTAACCTGCTTTGGTAATAAATACACAATGAATTAATGCGACTTATGCAACTACTTGGTTAAATAATTCAACTAAAAAGTCCCAGGGAATCTGCTGAATGGATCAAATTTGGTTGAGTTTGATATTCAGAAGACGAGATGTTAATGTATTCATTTCAAAGATCTGATCAATTCAAATGAGTAACACAATGTTGCCCACTGATGAAAGCCCTCACATTTACAGTTGTACAAACTGGTAAGGTGGCGTTAGGCGTTTTAAGGAATTTTAAAGTTTGACCACTTTTGACAAAACACGTCATAATATGGTGTTTTTCTGTCCTTTTTCAAAAAGTTTCACCCTGACACGCATCAACGACTCTAATAAAGCTATCCTGTGAATTTGGTGCATTTTTAAAAAATTTGCCAATTTTTCGTGAAAAAAAAACGACATGCTATAGTATGACTTTTTTCAAATTTGGCCATTCGGCAACATGGTGTTTTTCTGTCATTTCTGGATACATTAGGCTCTAATGTGTATCAACACACTGAAATTGGGACATTTTAAGCATTTTTAGGCGTTTAAAGGAATTTTAAAGTTTGACCACTTTTGACAAAACACGTCATAATATGGTGTTTTTCCGACTTCCATCACCCAGAAAAAGTGAGATCCAAAAGCACTTAACAACATAAGTGCTGCTAAAGGAAATTAACTGGACATCTTCAATATTGTAACTGTAATTGTTTAGATAGCCTTTTGCTAATGGAAGCTAAAGGCTCACAGAGCAGTGTACAAAGATGACACAGGTGCTCCAGGTCTGATAAACATGGTGCTAAAGGTTGATTTGATTGATGATATGTCTATGTCTACCTATTATTGCTGGCATTAAGGAACTTGCTTCCACACAACTTTGAAGCTGCTGTCACTGAGCAGCTGCATTGCATTCGCCTGCTAGAGGGACTAGAGGCCGAAACTGCATCAAAGCTGCTGCAAATCTGACCGTGGCGGCTCCAGAGGTGGTGTGGCAATTACCTTATAGCCTGTATTCATAACAGTCAAATGTCTATAACTATCTACATCAGTGTCATTGCCTTTCTTATATAACAAACATTAAATCCCTTGGAAAAAAGTCTCACACAGCCACAGACCTTCATTATTCATTAGGCAAAAGCTAACCCCAGCAGACAAGCAGCTCTTCTGGCTGTTTCACAGGAAATGTCTACACTCTGGACAACAAACTGAACTACCTTTTAACGCAGATTTGTTCCTTTGTGTCGTGTCCTGCACTGTTACGAGATAGATGAAAAAGTCTCTCTTAAACTTCAGAGTTAATCCTTGAATTAGCCACAGCTCCATTTATCCAATAGGAACAGCCTCTCACTGTGACTGGCGGAAGTTTCCAGTCATGGAACAGATTTTCTGAAGCCTGAATACAGGGCACTCAGACTACATGAATTACAATATGCTGAAAGGTTAATATGGATTTTTCCCAATAATGCCAAAAATAACATGCTGAAACAAGTCTGTTGCAGGCCTCATTGGGATCTATGCAGCCTGTGTGCATTGTGGAACTTCATGCTTATCATTTTAGTGACAGTTTGAGCACAGTATCACATTTGTGTTTATTCATGTTACTATCCATGTTAGTGGACAAGGCTGCCATTAGTGCTACATTTCATCATCAACTGTGCCCAAAATAATCACTATTGCTGCCTTGTACCTGCTGTGGAAGTCTCAGGTATGCCAGAAAACCACTGTCATGTCGGGATTAATGTCATTGGGAGGTATGATGAAATAACTATGATGCTGATGCGTAAAAAATCTGTAATCTTTAATGCTATTATGACTTAATGCTTGAGGTCAGATTGTTCAGAGGTATGCAGGAGATTCTCAATACTTGATTGAGATCTGTACTCTACTGAATGCACTTTTCTAGTTAGCAAATATTAGCATGCTAACATGCTAAATTAACACAATGGACATGGCAAACATTATACATGCTTAACTACTGCTAAATCAACAAGCTATTCCAATTCCTATGTAATGTGTACTTTAATTGCATGTATGCTTTGTGGGGTTTAATGCTAAAGTTGACTTTTTATTTGTTCTCTCTGAAGATTTTCATTCAAAACACAGACTCACTGAGCAACTGACATCCTTCTATCTTTCCTGCTGTTGCAAGCATGCTCCCTGGTCTCAAAGCCCACGTAAATGTCATAGATTAAACTGAAGCATATTGTTGGATCAGATGCACTGGAGTAGAACCACTGTCTTTCTGCTGTATACAAGTAGACATACTGTCACCCTTATTAGGCAAACTGATGTTGATGCAAACAATCTCTGTGACCCCTGATCTCTGTGAACACCAGCCTTGTTCTTGGATTAGATGTCATCGCTTGTGCATGTTCTCCATCTATTTGCAGAGTGTCAAAGTTCAGCCATTGCAAACAATTTATGCATAACACTGTCCTTCACAGCCAGCTTGACTAATGTGCAAACCTCTGAATAATCATGGAGGAGAGAATGGAGAGACAGAGATAGAGACACAGTGAGAAAAAAAATCATTAAGGAAACGGAAGGGAGAGTGGTGGGGAGTCATCGGGGCACATTGGTGACTGGTAATGTGTGATCGGATGGTGGGGACACGACCCTAGTAATTGCGAGGTGTCATAGCATCCTGCTGCCATCACAGAGGGCTGGCCCCGAATCTGGGTGACACTGGGGGCACGGAAGTGGGGGTTCAGGTCAAGCAGGATGACACCACATAGTCAAAGGAGGTGACATCTGAATCAAACACACCAGCAGGGGAAGATTCAATGTGCAGAGCTGCCGGGAGCAGGCAATGTTATTTCTGCCTTTGCAGCAATTTACCTCATGAAACAGACCCCAAGAACACTGTAAATCTTTAATGGTGACCTCTTCCTTCACAAGTAACCAAGCAAACCAATACAATCATCCCATTGCCCATCTACTACTCAAACCTCCTATCAAATTAACCCGCATTTTGCTTAACTGATATCTCATTGGTTTATAGTTTAAAATGTGTCAACATGAATTACACTGCACCTTGTTTGAAAAAAGAAGCCACTCAAAATCCTGTTTTTGAGGGGAAAATCTCCACTTTGTTAAAACTGAGCCTTTCACATTATGCAATGCTGTATGGAGATAAAATTTGCTATTTGACAACACTTTAGACAGATTTGTTTTAATCGAGTAAAGAGCTTGATCATGTGATTCACTTCAGAATTTTGGATTCAAATTAGTGTTATCAAGCTTCATAACATGAATAAACAATAAATATGAAGGTTTTGCTATAACTTCAACTTGATCTCACAAAATTATGTGAAATGACCATGACTTCTCAACGCTGAATTCCATGCTGGTGGCTCACAATATCCACAATTACGTGAAACTTTAGATCACATGTCATTACACAAACTTGTACAGTTCACATGTTGTAAAAAAGGCTGCAGTTTTGGTGAATGTTTGCTACAAACCTCTAACCTAGGTTTGGGGCAAAAGTTGTTAGTCCAATGTAAGTTACATAAAAAAACAGATAGATTGAAGATCTAGAGATTGAACAAATTGGTACTCAAACCTT
This sequence comes from Serranus cabrilla, assembly GCA_903364295.1. Classification (NCBI taxonomy): domain Eukaryota; kingdom Metazoa; phylum Chordata; class Actinopteri; order Perciformes; family Serranidae; genus Serranus; species Serranus cabrilla. The sequence goes on along the minus strand of CAFUXE010001523.1, from coordinate 504,759 downwards.
ATACCTAATTCCAAGGGCAATGGAGTTTGAATTGGAAACGCATTTCAACATCTTTGAAAACAAAATGTATTCCGTGCTTTAATTTCATTTTAAAAGAATCAATGGTGTAATCTCAACTAAAGGAATGAATCTGGGATTTCCCAGTCATATAATACAGTGTTATTAGCTGGTTTGGGAGGCCAAACACTCTCTGTCTATGAATGTTAGGCTGTCATATAGCTGCCACTGTGACTCCAAACTTTCCTCTGTGCTCCACCAGGACAAACTGCACCTCCAGCTCTGGCACTTTAGCTGCCCTGTCTGCCTGCCATTGCCAGGGTGAAAGGCTGTCGAGTGGAGACAGAGAGTGAGAGCTCGAGAGAGGTAAGCGCACACACAAAGAGAGAGAGAGGTAGAGGTGGGGTGTGGGTGGGTGGTGGGGTTTGTTGAAGTTGAAGCCTGTTCTTTTGTGGCGCCCTGCCTTCTGATCATTTACATCAAGTTGACATTCGGAGAGTTTACTCTGGGGTCTGTAATTGTATTCTTTCGCCAGTTCTGCATTGCCAACCGTGAAAATGGAATCTTATCAACCCTGACCAATTTTTAATGTACAAAATGAATTGGCAGGGGTTCAAAAAAAGGGGGAGCTACAATTCAAATCAGGTGAATGATACACAGCAATTTTTTTCAGTGAATGATTGAGCTGCCCACCCTACCACCCACCTCCCTGCAACCTCCCACCACCTTATCACTCCCCCCTTGCATTCAACTACCATATTACACCGGATTTATTTTTCTTTCAAAGCAAGAGCGAGCATGGGAGGGGGCAGCTCAAGGTAAAAAAATACATGTGTGCAAAGGTTTGTGTGTTTGTATTCCTGCATGCTTGTATGTATGTGGATATACATTGCAGTGTCAAGTCTGTATGAGTGCATGTTTCTTATGTGTAGGGGTGGGGGTGAGGAGACGCTTGGAGGAAATGTGTCAGCAAAATGGCACAAGAGGTTAACTTGCTACATAATCACAGGCACCCCTGAGGTGAGTGAACTAATTGGACTGATGACCTATAACAAAAACGCGTAGCCACCAGGAGAAGTTACAGAAGTTATCGCCAGCCATACACTTTGTAAAACACATATGTATGGTTGTTTTCCTTTTTTAAATTGGGGTTGTATGTGAATTTGGATATGAGAGGGAAATGGTTGGTGGGAGAAAGGTTTCCGCAGGCCACAGAAACAACACTTTCCTGCACACAGCAGTGTGTCCACAAGGTCTCTATTTACATTGCAGTCTGGAACCAGGAATGTTGTGCCTACAAGGTGAGGGGCTAAACCGCACTGCCTCTGCTTTTCAGTTTTACCTATATTATATTTGAAATAAAAAAGAGTTAGTATTGGTATCATTAAAGACACTGCTTGGAGATTGCCCCCATCTCGCCTCTGTAGTACCAACCCCGCTTTGAGGATTTTCATCCACTTCCACAGCTTTTTCTCAACTCAGTTCATATTTCTTTGGTGAGTGGTCTCAAACCTCTGGACAACAGAGATGCAACACTTTGGAATATTATTCCTGAACACCTATGAGTTAAAAAATGAGGATGAAAAAGAGGTTAACATGCGAAAAAAAAACAAAGAGAGCAAAACGAAAGCCATACATATGTTACAATCGCAGCAGTAATAAAGATTAAGTAGAAGTTAATGGCATCCTCAGTCATGCTTGTGGAGGTAATCTCTCTTTTTTAAATCAAAATTAGATTTGGAGAGGAGGAACAAACAGGGGGTGAGACTTTGGCGTAATATTTTAATCAAATTGTCATGAGTGAGTGGATACAATTAGGGAGGCTGTCAGTCACTAAGGCAGAGACCCTGTTGTTGTTCAGCTGGCAAGGAGGCTAAGGGGGCGGAGGGAGGGGAGGATGAGCGTTCGATGGGAATGGTAAGAGGGCATTTCGTCAAGTGCAGTTGCAGCCCAGGACAATGCTGACCAATTGTAAAATGCCACAAATTACTTTACCTGGAGAATTTGTCTTTCCTTGGAAGCATTGAAAAGAGTTTGTTTATAAGACATCGGGGTTGATGACTTGGATACAATGATATTGAGACAGAAATCTCCTAATCTAATTCAGCTACATACAAGAATAAGAATGAGATAGGCACAGTCACCAGACGAATAAGTAAAAAAAAGGAGATAAAAAAGGGAAAAGGTAGAAAATGATAAACTTTGAAGTATTGTAGAAGAAGAATGAGTGGAAGGTATGCAAAAGTAGAATGATGCATAGAACTCTGTATGAAGGAAAACAAAAGGATAGGATGGGGAGGTTTAAATGTGCAGACAGTAAAAAAGCCCTAGAGAGGGATAAAATAAGAAAATCACCAATCCATTATCTTCCTTCCTCTAACCCTGACCCCCCTCCTTGCTTCCATTCTCTCCCATCCACTCTTTTGCATGAGCACTCTAAAGCCTAAACAAGTGTGAAAACGATCGCTTATTAGCCCAGTTTGGGCCAGGGCAGACGTGCACAAACACTGCTATCTGTGATCACAGTTTGCACATGGTGAGATAATCAATTTGTGACATACCTAAAGAAGATCAGGGTTGGTTTCCCTTAATTGGGCCATTACTGGAGCAAGAGGCACTGACTCACGAGAAAGGGGCTATGTTATTATTACCTAGACATTGCATTATTTTTCACTCCACTTGCTTCATTGGCTGGTTTTTCACCCTTCAGTTAAGAAGCATAAACAAAACCATTTTCAGAGGAAGATCTAAGTTGAATTGCATCCATTAGTGATTTGTTTTCTCTAAAATCATCAGATTTGCTGATGATACACAGCCCTTCATATACACCAGATTAGGGCATTGTCATGCAACCTTTTTGAAAAGGGTTCAAAAATCGCTCATTTATTTTTAAAAGTCATTGCATGTTTGCAAAGATACAACCAATCTTCCCCAACCAAGCCACCACTCCACCTTCCCATCCATGTTGGATATACAGTAATTATGATTTATCAAATTAATTTGTCAGAGACAATTCATCACTCAGTAAGACATGCTAAAGAGCAAATTGACATGTTAGCACACACACTGAGAACAGGTATCTTCTCCAACATTTGGTACAACTAATTAAACACAATGGATGTCAGATGGAGTGACTGATGCCAGGCGTGATGGTGCACGCGGCGGAAAAAATGAACTCAAGCAAAACCAACTGCGAAGTGACAATGAGAGAGTTGCTTCAGCTGGCCAGACACTTCACTCCATGCTTTTTTCCAATTCATTTGGCTGCCATTGAAATTGTGAAATAGACGGGAATTCTGTTGATTTGCGATGTTGTTGAGGCTTTGACAGCTTTTGATTTTATTAGAAGTTTAGGGGACAACCAAAGAAATCAGTCATCTGATCATAAGATGGTCTACATACATACATATATATATATATATATTTTGTGAAAACTAATTTCACAAAAATTGTCTTTAATAAACCCAATTATACATATCCATGTATCAAGTTTGTATTTTTATATGGTATATAAAGGTCAATCAAAATGTAACCATTGTTTTGACACTGTCACACCCTTTTACTACAGCTTTTGTACTGCATGGATCTGTTTCAGTCTTGCAACAGATTTATGACAATTCAACACTTGGTTGTTATATATTCTAAATACTATCTATGCTGAGAAGCCCATAAACATCAAGTTATCTTCTTGTCCGTCAGTGAAGATGCTCTAGATCCTCATAGTGAACACAAAAGGCAGCTATATTCCTGAGTATAACTCGTAATATTTCTTATGTGATAAACAGTCATTGAGAAAAGAGCAGTAAACACCTGAGGCAGGGCAGTAAAAGTAAATGGTATGTCCTCTGCATTTATGCTCTGGCCTATTGATCAGATGGGAAACAAACTGTAGATATTCCTGGAGAGGTTGCCTGTGGTTGATGGACAGTCTGAGTGGGTGGAAGATGATTTAGTTGGGATGTGCTCCATTTAATAATCACAGATCGTGGCCTTAGTGCATTGTAATGTGAAATATACAATTAAAAATACTCCCTCGCGGTAAAAGTATGTTCAAAGCAGTCTCAATATGAATTACATTTATATTGAGCAACACATGGTTTATGCCCAATGCCAACATGTAATGCCAATGTATAAAGTGAGTCCTATACTCAGAGAATAACATCCAAGAGCCAGGAAGGCTAAGTTGTGGCTAGCCAAGGTAGCAGCATGGGGACTCCCTAAATCTTCCTCTAACGTCACCAGCAGGTTAACAGTTTTGATTTTGAATTAAATGTCTCACAACTATTGGATGGATTGCATCCTCAACAAATAGATCTACTGATTTTGTTGATCATTACATCATTTATTGTAGGTTTGGTCTAGTGTCATCAGTCCCCATCAGCTAAAAATGTAATGTGATACCTGCTAAACATCAGGGTGGGGTGTATGTATGCTCTGCTTTGAGCTGGCTGTTAAATAGAGCCCTTTGTCTTACTTATTCCAGAATGTTCCTTTGACTTGAACCACTCCTCAATCCTAACCATACCATGCCTTTACCACACATAATTTTATATAAATTCAAACATTAATCTAACGTAATCTAAAACGGCATAACATTGCAATTCCCAGTAATTAACACATTAAACACATTAACAACATTTTACAAAGGGGTTTCATTGAACTGTCTAGTTTTAATGTTCTTATCTGGACAATGGGTTACAGTGTATTAAGTATATATATTTTTCTGAGCTTTTGTTTTATGATGGAGTTTGGAACAGAGGGTAATTGATGAGAAATATGTATTGATCAGAAACCATATCAAACATCTACAGATGCATCATTTTACTTTTCACCATATAATGTTTTATACTTTCTCTGCTGTAAAAAAAAAGCTTGTGTTTCCCATAAGTATTAAGAAAAACTTTTGTAAAGCATCACAAAGTTCCTCTCTCATCCATGCTGGCATTTTACATTATGCACAATGTTATCAATAATCATCACGAGACTAAATGTCTCTTTATTAATGTGTTGTGCCTGAGGCCTGAGCCGGGGGGCAGCCTGACTGAGAGGCCTGTTCATGCCATTGTGATTTCTAGTCATTTGTCTACATCATGGGCCCATGCATCAGGCTAAGATTGAGCTCCAGCCAAGCTCTACCACTTAATCAGCAGGTTAATGCCAGCCTCTGAGGGAGAGGGGTGGAAGAGGGATGTCGGCCATATTGGGATTTCAGCCCATTTACAAAGTGTGCATAGGAAATTAACCTAGTTGCCATGTGTGCACCCCAGCCCACCCCCACCCCCCTGTGCCCCCAGCATGCTGTTAAAGCTAGCTGGGCATGATGGGTGAAAGGGGGAGGATGACGACAGAGGGAGTGAGAGATGCTATTATGTCCAGAAGAATTATGCTTCTCTCACTGTTCCCTGTCTTACTCTTTCTCCCCCTCTACCCCCTCTGACATACCCACCCATACCCACTCTCTCTGTCTCCTTCCACCTGTCCTCCTCCTTCCCGCTTCCAGTCTTTATCTATTTGTCTTGTCATTCTCCTTCACTCCCTCCATATTCACTTCCAGTCTCTCTGTTTTTCTTTCCCTCTCCCTCTTGGTTGTCCTCTTCTTTATCCTTTCCCTTTCTGTCTGCCACCTCTATTCTGGCGGAACATGGTGTCCCAGAGCCCCTGTGAAATATAACTGCTGGTATGTGTGTGTGTATATGCTCGTGCACACATGCCTGCTTGCCTGCTCGTGCTCTGGCAATATGCTCTCACTCAATCAGATTTGCATAAGTAACCTCTCAGCAGGCCTGCTCCACTGGCCAGGTGCGTTCCTCTATTTGCATATAGAACTGTGAGGCTCCCCAGAGTCACTTTAGACTCCAGTGACTGCTGAGTGAGCCCACATGAAATCTGAATTAAAAACCCTCCGCCTGCCCGTCTGACACCCTCCTCCATCCCTGCCCATCTACATACCTACTTTACCTCCCACCATCTCTTTCTTCCTACTTACATATCAGCCTATCTACCTGGATGGCTAACTCCATCTCTACCAATGCATACCACTTGAGTTACCTTTGCCCCAAACACCCTCTACGCCCATCCAGCCAAACATATGTGCACAACTGCTTTCATTCAGACACACTACGAAGCTTGCATGCTATCTCCACCTTCACTCTCTCACTACATATGAACCTGCCCCCAAATTGAGCGACCTACCATATGACAGCATTAGTCGTTCAAAGCCTTGAAACAACTTTTATTTAATCATCTTAATAGTTTATTCTTGACCTTTGAAACAGCAGTTTACAGACCACTCCTAAAATAAGGTCACTTACTTTTGCTCAGTTGACATGGTACTGTCGTCAATGAACTGTAGATGAAGTACACTTCTGGGACTTGGCATCCATGTTGACCTTCAATTAAGCATGACGCAGCTTTTATACAGTCAAAAACTCCCAAAACAAAAAAAAGCATGTGGACTATTTGAAGGTTTTTCTGGACAGCGAACCCTTGTGGCCATGGAAATAATGGCTGCTGTTCTCAGAAGTAGCATAATGTTGCTGTCACAAATCTTCTTTTGGAGGTTGGGTAGATGGTTGAGGGTACGATGAATATTGCTGCAACACTGCACTTCACATCACTGACTCCTATCAAACAGTCAACACTGAATTCTTTCATTCACAATGGTGGTCTTTCTAAACCTCGACAAAGTCGTGTTAGTTGCCTGGACTTAAACATTAAGGTTGCAGATGAGAAAACGTTTGGTGTTTGTTGTTGAAGCTTGGTTTGCTATGATAATCTTTGTGGCCACTGCCAGCCTGAGCCTCCTCAGTCATCAGAGGTTAACACTGTTACAGTGCCCTTGCCCATCTTTACCTCCATTCACTACCCTTCTACCCAGTCCATTGACCACCTAACTGTATCTGGCTTGTTACTTATCTTCTGACACGTCTTCAGCAGAGATCCCGTTTTCAGTGTTATTCAGTGAGTGACCTTTGCATGCAGACACAAACACATCCCTATGCTCGGTACAGATAGACAGAGTACATTCTTCAATCTTTTCCTGTCACCACACAATCCGACCTTTGCACTGGCTCTCCATCTCTAGCATACGCATACTTGTTTGTTTCCCTTAACTTGTATTTGCTTGCATCTGTATGCCTGCTTCACTTGCAGAAACTGGTGTGGAAAATAGAAATTTTTTAAAAGAGACTGTATGCTGTTGATATAATGACAGTATACAGTATATCGACATTATATTGACTGGATGGCTTCAGATGCCCTACTGTATCTAATCCATCATTTGCAAAACTGGAGAAAACTTCATGTAAATCACTAATATGGGTGTACTGTAAGAGCTATTTCTGTCAGGTTACTGGTGGATGACACAATTTTCTGCAACCTTGGATGAGCATATGTAAAACCATTTTATTCAATAACCACTGATATTATAAAATCTTAATAAAACACCAGGGACAACAGTTGCAATACAGCATCAATCTCTCTTCTTTTTTCTAATGTAAATGCCAAGAAGGAGGTATTGAAATGTATGCCCTGCTCTTTTCACACGCCATGACAGCACCACAAAAATTGGCTCACTGGATCTCAGCAGTGTCCCATTTCTGGGGAATAAAACTTGTAAAACAATTCATTTTAATACATGGAGAACCCACAGTTTGCTTCCGACCAGGCGAGAATGCATAATTTCGCTGGCTCTGAGCTTGACCTCGACTTAAGGGTGTCCTTAACTAAGGGCTATTTGGTGAAAAACCACTGGCTATACTCTATGTCATTTGTACTTTCTTATATGTTAATGCATCCAGGAATTTATTCTAAAACCCTTGGAGAAAAAAAAGGGGACGCCACAAGGGAATACCGATGGCTGAGCAATATCCTTTTTCCATGAACAGAGGAAATTGTTCAGTGACCCTTTGAGGTCTAGCCCATTTGAATATGTGTGTTGTCCCTGTCTCTAGCCTAATCAGAACAGATTGAGTCATGGCCAAAACACAACAAGGGTGGTTCAATAAAATGAAATGCATTTGTTCTGGTCCTCTTGATAGAAATACACATTCAACCAACTATGCCTGCCAACTAGTTTGCATTTCAGAATTTTCAAAGAAGAAGAAGAAGGAAAAAAATGTGTGAAGTGGGAATATTGTATAATTGAAGCAGACAGCTAAAGTGGCTATACAAAAGAAAAGGAAGTGATTCCACAGCTAGAGCTGTGGTTTGGAAATACTTAAGATATATTTTAGCCAACTTTGTCAAAGCTACTTCCTCTTGTCTTACAGGCACTTCATTTGCATCTATTGTTTATCCTCGACCTCTCTTCTTCCTCCTCTTGTTCTTCCTCTTCATTTTATCTCAATCTCCCGGTACACCCAAGCCATTCATTGAAGTTGAGCTGTTTACTGGTGGCTGCAGGTCAGCTAGCCTGCTGTAGGCACATGAAAGGACACTTGTAATATACAGAGAGGGCAGTGTTAGAGGCGGAGCAAAAATATAATAACATAGAAAAAGGTGAAGGCGAGCAGAAGCGCAAGGTCTTCATCTCTCATGTATAGAAATTGGAAACGTCTGACCAGCCGGGGTTTGCTTATCTCAGAGGGCAGATAGCATCACGAAACAGGCCTGTAATGGCCACATGCTCCACTTGATAATCCCCTCCTTCCCCTCCCTGCTGCCGTCCGTCCGGAGATACGAGGCCCCCGGTCGCAGGGCTTAGAGGCTTGGAGAGCAGGGGAGCATTACCGATACAAAAGAAATGCATTTGGACTCTTCCAGTGCTCCGGCGGACTGGGTTAACATAATAGCTTCCCCTCCCTGGCCCTTGCCTTGTTTTTGATTGATACTTTTCAATTACAGTCCACTCCCGTCCGAGCCGGCCCCGTCGCGGCCCCCGCTCTCCCCTCCTCCCCAAACATTCAAAATGCTATTTTTCCCACAGTGTGATAACTTCAAACATTTAGGGGGTACAAGAGCACTGGTAACCCTGTTTAGCCGGCGCAGTAAATTGGTTCCATGTTCAACATAATAGCACTGACAGGCTTTTGCTAGGGAAATCAGTCCGGCAAAGGGACATGCCAACGATAAGACATCCAGCTTTGAAATTCTATTTCTCCGTATCAGAATTAAATCTGGACTTTATATTTCTTTTTGCCCGGGCGCAGGCTCTCTCCGGTCGCTTCCCGGCCTGTACTATTTGATCATGGGGTGACAACTAATACTTACCCCTGAGATCCTTTGCTCTCTCCATTTTCTGGGACTTTGGACCATATGTTTTTCTTTTGCCTTGTTATTTTTCCTCCTTTTTTCCCATATTGGTTGTCAAAATCTCAGATGATTTGTCCGTCCCCGGGATGTAATGCGTTTCAACGCACTTTGTGCTTCTGCAGTATTTTTAGATACTGCTATACACCTGAGGGCTTTTCTGCTCACAATTTCATATGGACAGTATCATACAGTCAAACTGAAAAGAGGTTAAATATGTATCGTGGAAATCAGCATCTTTACAATGAAAGTATATAACATAAATGTAAGGTACGGCATGATGTATGACTTAAACTCGGCGCCTTTTAGAACCTTTTCAACTGTATAAGCAACATGCATATGAGCCTCATCTCGCACCAGGAATCTCTGGGTAAACATATTCGTAAGCAGCAGCAGTGCTGTAATCATTAGCAGAAGGAATGCTTTCCAGCAGTATCTGGGCTGATCTGATATCCATGTGGCTCCCAATGACAGCACCAGGCCCTGCAGATAATTAATCTATTTAGCTGAGGGGGTGGAAAGCCACCCGTCGCTAGGTCAGATAAGTTTGTGGATTTACACATTTTAAAGTCATCCAGTCCCTCAATGGCACCAAACTGTGCGATATTCTAATGCCATTAATTACTATTTCCGACTGGATGGTCTCGGCTGTGTCTGGACCAGCTGTTTCATCAAGCGTGTGTGTGTGTGGTAACAGAGTGTCTGTGTGTGTAAGTGAAACGCCCACTCCCAGTGCACCTCACATGCATCCTTTCGTCGTGGGGTGACATTCTAAAAGACTCCTGCTGTAATTCAGCCCACCATCGCAGAGTGGCATGTGTTTGCGTGTGAAAAAATACAAGTAGACTTGTGTTATTGTGTGCTATTGTGTGCTCAGATATTTATTAAACAAACTGTTTTTACATAAGAACAGAAGAAAAAAAGTAATTGTTGTTTTTTTTTAAAGACAATGAAAAATTTAAAAGTTCAAGTAATTATATTCCGACTGCTACATCATTTATATACTTGGAGCCACTATGAGTATACCAAATGAGTAAAAAATAATAATCTACATGAGGTGAAAAACGTTTCCTATAGTGGTGCATACAGTACCCCAATAGAAAAAATATTTTCTTTAAGCTTAAAAAACATATAGATGCTGAGCATATCAGTGGTAGGTGACAATTACTGCATTTACTGTATCTACAACTAAAATTCTTAAGACGCTGTCAAAACAGAATTATCCTAATTTTAGCATTAGTACAAACAGCCAAACTTATGCTGTTCTTATTTTAAGAAATACAATAAAATAACAGTAATGATGATGTGAATCAGGAAGTCAGTTTGTAAAAAAGCTAATTTAAGTCACGCTAATCAAGATTGCTTGCTAATTGCTTAAT
>CAFUXE010001523.1:465472-492880 GCA_903364295.1 Serranus cabrilla | reverse complement strand
CCAAACATGCGTCATGTTCTTTTGACCCCCTCCACACACACACACACACAGCCCAGCCTTCAACGATGGCTGCATGAACATAATTCCACAAATTTAAAATATAGACTATGAAAACAAGAAAAATCCACATGCTCCTACTCATTCCACAGGATTGATTTGTGCAGCAGCTGCGGCTCTCCACACATTTTCTCTTTATCACGTGTTAATGGGATTCATGTTCACAGTCATAGGTTCATGTTAGTAGACGCTGCTACTGTATGCTCCGCTGCTGGTTAATGATAAATTACACGTTGGAATTGACATGCGGACGTGCGCCCTGACATGAAATATAAATACCCTCATTTGGATAAGTTGATTCAAATGAAATCGCTGCTGACACTGTGGAGACTCTGTATACAAACAGCAAATGCACAGACACACATATGACATACATGAGTAAGTGCATAAGTAAGTGCATGTACGCAGCGAAATCCTGTGTAATACTGGCTGCCGCAGGAATCATAAGGAATAAATGACTGGCCAGTCGTGTTATTTGAATCCACCAGGAAAATAAACAGTCAGCATGTGTCCAAAAATTATACTTAGTTGACTTTCATAGCTTAAGCTGGTTTTGTAAGGATAGGAGCACAGTTTGACTTTGACTTTAAATGTCATGTCATTGTAAGGACCCGGTCTAAAATTGGGTTTGTTCATCTCTCAATTCTTTCGACTTCCAAATGAAGATGTAAATCTTTTCAACACACCTCACAAATAACATTTAATAAACCAAGCAAACGGAAAAAAAGAAAGCAAACAGTCATTTTGTGAAACAGCTGGTCAGTGTAATTTTAAAAAATGTTACTCAAACAGGAGGAAATAGTTCAGCAATGGATTCATTCCCCATTTGTTCTAGTGCTCTAGTGAGTATTTGGGGCAACAGGATGATGCATGTGGAATTAAGTAAAAAATAAACTGCACCACTGTGTGTGTTCGTGGTAATGAAGGATCATATAAGCTAGTGCCACAGTGTGGCTCTTGATTAGTTTTTAATAGTTTTTGGACAACAATAGAGCTCTATGGCACAGAGGAAGAAGAGATCAGGCTTTGACATACACACGCAGAATGTTGCATCGGTATGCAATGAGTTTGGATAAGAATGCACTTGAACTTTAATGACATCTGTTCCTGTGTCTACGTTATTTTTTTTGCTTATCTGCCTTTAATAGATAGTAGGCCTACAGCTGAAAATGACGGGATGAAAGGATGACATACAGCGAGTGGGAATCAAAACAAGGCCACTACGAAGGACTTGGCCTCAGTACATGAGATTGCTCTACCAGGTGAGCTACTTGGATGCCCTGGATCACGTGCAATGTTATTTCAATTTAACCCCAAATGTTGTCATCTCTTACCAGGTCGGGATGAAGAAATGGTTTCATGGCCTTAAAAGTTTAGGAACTGCTGGACTAAAGATTGGAAAAAGGTTTTAAGACATTGACAAGAAAAATATTAGGTACTAGCATCCCTAATATGATATTAACAATAGTACAATATTCTATTACAGTATTTTCCAATTGCTAAAACACAATTTTGCAAACTAGTGTGGTTTCTTCAAAATACTTAACACAATTCACAAAACCAAACACCCAGACTGCAAAATACCTCCTATAGCCTGCAAAATGAAGCACTGCAACCAAAACTGCATATAGCATTGTCACAATCAAACTTTTGCACCAAGTGGCACACACGTCATGCATATTACCAGATGTTTGTCTCACCAATTACACACTGTTGGCCATAATGTAGAGCACTCTCAGCTTTAGTGTGCTTGCCATAATACTAAAATAGTTCAACTTGTAGAAAATCCTACATGCACAGAAATATTTTCAGATACACACATGATGTTGAAACATTTTATTTTCCCCCAACAGGGCAGTGCAACATATGCACAGCAGATATATTTACATTGGAATGAACAAAAATAAACAAAAAATCAAGTTGGGCTGCACTCTCTGTCCAGCTTCTCGCATTGTCAGCCCATGTTTGATGACATGATCAACTAAGGTTGCTCTGATTTCTTTTGAGAGTCGGTGTCTTCCTCGGCCATGAACTCCTCTACCAGCTCGACCCCGACCTCTCCCTCTTCCTCTTCCTCTCTCTGGAACCTCTTCCATTGCTGTTGTAAAAGAAAGAGGTGCTCAACTGTCGTCTTATTATAGCGCTAATTTCATTATTGAAGTGTTAACAATTAAGCGTTCAGGTGTGTGGTCAGATGGAACAAAAATTGTCCAATTGATTATGGAGTGTCATTTTTTGAATGGTTAGTGTTTTGAAATTACAAACACGTGACTTTGTGTGAGATCGTTGTGTTTTATGCAGAGAACCGTGTTCAGTTCATTTAAAAACTTTTGGAGACTTGAGAGGAGGTGTTGCTCTCTGTGTGTCAGTTCAAATAATTGTGCTATGGATGTCATTTTAGTGTGTTTGCAATTGGAAAAAACTGTAATATCAGCAGCCACATTTACTGTATGACCATATGACCTGCAAGTTAAAACAAAATCCCCCAAAAAACCTTCAGTCAGGAAACAGTGTGTAAATGATGTGCATAGTATGCTCAATGCTCTGCGTGTGCATGCTTTGCTATACTCATACAGTGCAATGCTTTTAATTTGTGTACGTGTGAGTGTGTGCATCAAACCCAGGCTTGTCTGTGTCTGACACCAGATGGCCTGTGAATGCAACCCTTTTGGCTGTCCGGCTTGAACCAGGGCAGCAGTGGAGGACAGATGCTGAGTGACAGCAGCTCGGACCGCCGCTCACTCTTCCACACATCAAAGCTAATGAAGTGTGTTCAAGTGCCATGGAAAGACTAGTAAGAGAGAGGAAGAGTGTGAACGTGTGTGAGGGGGGGAGGGAGGTTGTCGGGAGGGACAACATCACAGTATAATTGCTTCCTGAGCTATGCTAATTAATTAGCACATACATGCATTTCCGAGCGGGTCATACATGCCGAGCCAGATGGTCTAAAAGAAAGCATGTATGTGCGGTGAGTGCTATCAGGGAGCGAACAAATAGTACATAGCAGGCGTAGCTGCTGACATTAGCATAATATATTGGTTGGAGCACTGCAGACAATAAAGACAATTAACTGTGTGATAGTGGGGACACTTCCTGAGTGCCTGCACTACAGAGTGGAATGGAAACTCTGGCACACTTTTCACTTTCAACACTGATGGCTCGGTGTTCTCCATTAGCTACTTTTATCGTCCACCAACCTCTTGTGTATACGTGTGTGTTTGTGTGTGTGCTAGCATGTTTTTGATGATTTCTTTTCTGGTCCAGGGGGTTAAGAGTTAGATTAAGACTTAAGATAGATATTAGGGTTGCATTTATGTTTCAGGGTTGGCTAACATCATATGAAAAAGCCAAAACCTGTCTTGCTCAAAATTATGAAGAATAGTAGTTTTGAGGCAGGGTGGCCATCCTGCCAGGCCGCAGTGGGACTTTGTAAAGCAACAAACATACGACTTACACAGGTGAAGTGGGGGTAAAATCCATTAGAGTGAACAGAGCCCATGTAAAACCCAGCAAGGTGCATGATTTCTTGCTTGCTCACAGAATGAATTGATGCTCTGCACTGTTCTCAGTGCTGACATTTGTAGCAAGAATATTAAGTGCTATGATGATTTTTTAAATTCAATTTCAATATCCAGATGATTGATCTGGAATGACCACTAATAAATACATTAACCAGCTAACATAAAATAAGGAATTTCTAATGGATGTAAGGAAAATATGAGAAATAACAATGCTTATTGCTTTCATTACTTTAATTTCAACATTTTATGAATTATTGTAATTATTAATTAATGTATGTATTCAAATCTGTGTAATGTTTTACGTATTTTATTACCTCAAATCAACATCTTCATTCATAAATAGTTCCCCATTAGTGTAAAATAACTCATGCCAACAGTCTGACAATCCTCCTGGGCGGAGAATCACTTGTCTGTTTTTACATAGCGTGCCCAGGTCCACGGAGGCTGCCATGTCCTTCCGGTCCATAAAAAAACTACAAACTGCCGAGAGGGACAAAAAGCACTACCACCTAGTACCGATATCGCAGAACACGTTTTCGCTCAGTCACAGAGAAGTGATACCGGTGCAAGAAGTAGAGAGACGGTCTTGTTACTTTTTCCAGCAAGTTTGAGAACCTGCAGTGCATTTTTGGTCATAATAGAAGACCACACTTATGCCGAAAGAACACGCGACGAAGTGGTATTTGAAGACATGCTGTCATAGCCTCTTGAATCTCAACCCATTCCGCCTACCGTAGTTCCAAAGAGGTTGCATTGCTAGAGAGCGAATGCAATATCAAATTTGAACACTAGATGGGAGAAAAAATTACACAGTCCAGGTTTAAGCTATTTTGTTTTTGGCCACATGGGGGCAGTGGAACAAGCTGAGTTATCATCATATTATTAAGAATATCAAGTATGGCAAATGTGTTAGTAAACATTTGTTTATTTTCCAATTTACCAGACACAGAGCAGCATTACTATTCATTTGGAGTTGCAATAATATCATCTACATATTGATGGGTGACGCTTTAATAATCATAAGAATTTAAGGATATTTAGCATAACTACAGAAAGTGAATAGCATAAATCCTTTGATTCATGTGTAATGCACGGAAGAAATGTAAAAGAAATGCTTTGTACTAACCCTACTGACCAATCAAACAAATCAGGCTTAAAATTATTGACATACCTTACTCTATTTCGATGTTTAGGTTTGTGTATTGATGCCCTCTGTATTCAATTTATCTTTACTGTATGTAGTCTGATTCTGTCTTGCAGTCATTTTATGATAAAGTGCAATGCAGTACAAGACATTTTCGCTAAACTCCTTCTATGGTTACTAAGGTCATGAGGTGAAAAGGCCTCAGGAAATAGTTATCGAGGTACAATTTCTCAACATACCCTCACAAGTATTCACAAGTAATGTAATGAGAATAGCTAAAGTTTGTGAGTTTTAAGTTTTTGTAGTCATTTATCTCCGTTGGTGTCCTCAGAGTGATTATACGTTGTGAAGTTGCTCCTCTGTTCATTTGGGCTTGGAAGGAAAACAGCGAACCATCCTCTCCTCTCTCCCCGTCTTTTGTGCCCCTTTCCCAGTCACTGGTTCACCTTCCAGAACAAATCCCTCTAATTCTGCGGATGATCATTTGGAGGGCAAGAAGCTTGTTAGCCTAATGATTAAGTTTAACCAGCCCTTTAAGAATATATGGACGCGCTTCAGCTGAGCAGAACAGTGTAATGGTTTGGAAATGAGACAGAGGATGGGGAGGAGAAGGAGGGCAGGGGGAGGAGGTAGAGAGAGGTGAAAAATGGCAGGAGGTGAAAAGGTAGAGGGGGACATGGACAAGGATTTTAAGAGGAGAGAAGAGAGTTGTGAGTACCGCTGTTTTTCTTCTCCTGAGGGTTTGTCTTGGAAACCAATGGGGGAACTAGTTTAGATGCAACGCTTACAGAACAAAAAAAACACCTAACATAAAAAAAACTGCCCAGTTTTACAGCTGCAGATCATCGATATCATCCCATTGGATTTGTCTTTGTGATGAAGTCCAATAAATACTTTCCTTTAAGCAATCACTGGCTTACCATCACGTCCTGGGCTTTCTTCATCACCTAATTGTTAACTTTGTCTGTCTGCTTACTTGTCCTCGCAAATAATAAAATCAAAAAAATGTTGCGAAATAACTTATATGATAGCTTCTTCATGAATTTCTTTTTTAATTAAGCCTGGTGGAACTGGGCTACCAAGAATCTAAAAGTTTGCCTGGAATGGACAAAAAACGAATCAGTTCAATGACAAAAAAAAAGGGTAAATACCACCCACTGTCTCCCACTTTCCCAACTGGGTATCAGTTCTGGTGTGTGATCTGGTTTAACATTATCTCCCCTCTCTGCTGCCCATTTCTGTTGTAGTTCAGGACCAAACTGCTGGCCAAAGTCATCTGGAGTTTGCTCTCTCGCTGCAGCGTCACACCTCCCACAAGCTGAGCTCTGAGCCTCTGTTTGACTGGAGATCCGCGCTGTTTGTTTTATTCAAGATGGTAAGATAATGAAATTGGTGTTTGGCAAAGGTCTTTGCAATATCATTTCACTTTAACGTTGTTATCTTGGGAGATTTATGAAGAGAAGATATGGGATAAGTCCTGTTTCCCTTTCCATTAGACACACCATTAAAATTAATGAGGAAAGGTGGTGGCGGTGGTGGTGGGGGGGTGTTTGACATATATTGAGGAAAACAGAGGAAATATATACTATTGATGTTATCACAGTATTTAGCCACTGGTTACACAGACTCCATTTATTTGTTTTTAAATGAGTCCTTTAATTTTAAATGGGCGCCTCTGACAGTGTGCCTGATAAGAGAGAATGCATCATTATCAATTAATGGGCTGTGATTTTATGTTATGCAAATGCTGATTATTGGAATGCTCATCTACATTTGTGTAGTATACATTATGCATAATTTGCGGATGCAGAAATAATAAAGCCTGCTTTTCTTTCGTCAATTGGTAATGTCAGAAAAAAGTGGCAAAAAAAATGAATAATTTCTTTCTGAGTAGAAAGAAGTCTTGTACTTGTTGCTGAAGAACCATTAGGTATTAAAAGGAGGACTTTTTAAGGTTCCTCCAAGAATCAGTAGGTAAATGATTCTTGCAGAACCTTAAAAAAAACAACCCCTTTAAAAAGAATCCCTTTTTGACCCAACTTGAACCTTTATTTTTAAGAGTGTATTTACCAGATATGATATTAGGGTTTGCATACATCTTAAAACCTTGTTCCAATAAGCTTTTGCCTTCTACACCTTCTTTCTCTCTTGACAAAATCTCGATTGTATGTCTCCAATACAGTGTAACTATCACAGTAGCACAGCTGGATTCAAACATCTCTTGAGAAACAAGTGTTTTGGTTCCATAACTTGTTTTGGTTTAGTCTCACCATTGAAATAATGGCAGCGGTGGTTGGGGTGTGTAAGATATACAGAAAACAGGGGAATACAGTAGTGAGTAATACTGTATTGCTGACGTTATTTGTTGGTCACCAAAGCAAATATTACTCACTAGTCCGACAGCAGGAAGTCCAGCTCGCCATCTGTCTGCAGCCTTTTATTTCAGTTCCAATGACTATAAATCTGTCCAAGATTGTCAGGCTGACTCTTGCCCTCTGCCATGATGTTTGGTAGTGATGTGTAGTATATGAATGATTTCAAAAGAACAAATCTTTTGGGTGAAATATTTCATGTTGTTCATTTCTCAACATCAGTTGAGCTCTCCTCTCTCCTGTCTAGTGTCTCTCTCTCTCTCTAGACTGCAAGTGCCAAGTAGCACGAGCACTGAGTCGCTCAAGTTCTCTCCCTCTTGAACGAACTGCCTTTGAGTGAGTTCTCAGTTCACTTAGCGAGCAGAACTGAATGGTCAGCCATGTTTCAGCTCAGTGAGACGAAAATATTCTGATACACAGTCATAGCTTGGGTTAAGCACTGAATGATTTGGGGAACGTTTGTTCAAATCTTTGTAATGAACTTATTCTAATGATTCAGTACACTAAGACATGACTATGACATCAGCTGGAACAAAGGATTTCACTGGTTAAACGTCATATTTCTGCAGGAAGAAATTTACTGAAACTGAAATTGAATCCAAATATTACCATTACAATTAAATGTTCAGCAGCTGTGTGTAAAAATTCATAAGAATCCATTAAATCAATTTTTATACATTTCTGTGT
Source organism: Serranus cabrilla (assembly GCA_903364295.1). Lineage (NCBI taxonomy): Eukaryota > Metazoa > Chordata > Actinopteri > Perciformes > Serranidae > Serranus > Serranus cabrilla. Next base: position 485,099 of record CAFUXE010001523.1, on the reverse strand, counting down.
GAATATGTTACCATGAGGTGTGGCTGAAAGAACAGCAGAGATAGTAAGATGACTTTAAGTTAAGATTATTCTTTGGAGGTTTTTAAGTTACATTGCTGTACTGACTGATTCAGGGTTACTAAACTATGGAAATTATAGTATTATATATATATCAACCTTTGATTCATTTTCATTACTGAGCCCTAATTTGGTCACAGGGTAGTGTACTCTTTGGCTGAAACTGAGCTAATAAAATGTTCGAAACGTGTTCTTAACATACAAACATATAACAATATATACATGTTCTTTTACATTTTTCTTCATCATTAAAAAAATGATAATAAAAACACCCATTGCATAATAAAAATAGACTATAACTGTTGATGTTCAGACATGCTTTTGGTAAACTCTCCTTAATTCAAGGCTTGCTTATGTTGACCATATCCCAGGATGGTCAGGGTTCCAGCTGCCAGGTGTCTGCTTTGTCCTGTTAGAACCACTGTCAAAGAACACGTTCACAATCATGTTCACACAAACAGTTTACTGAACTTGTTTGCCTTTTTTGTCAACACATGGCATTGTCACCCATGTGTGTAAAACGTGTGTTAGAATGGGAAATGTGCCAATGGAAACATTTCCAAACTAGTTCTTAAAATGTTCACGCACACACACACACACATACACAAAATACTGTATTTAATCTATTTCATCCCTGCATGTATAAACATGACTCCTACTCGTCGACTGTTAATTGATACACTTTCCTGTCTTACTGCCTTCTAAAGGGCAAGATGGAGGACATGGCAAACAGTTGGTGACAAACAAAGACTCTTTGAAGCAGGTTATGTTATGCAGTGTCAAACCTGTTGAAGAAAACAAAACTCCACTCCCGCCGCCCCCGGCTTCTGCAGCGGATGGTAATCTAAGTCTCTGTGATTCTTCTTCTTCTTCTGCCAATTATGAGAGCAGGAGCAGTGAGTATTCTATCACCGGCTGGCAGACAACTTACAGCAACACTGCGGCGATGGCCGGGGACACAGCACGCAAATTACAATTAACCACTAATCCTTAACAAACGAGTTCAAGATGGCAATTTAATTTGCCCTCAACTGTTTCCGTTCCTTTCCACAAAATCTTTTTCAATTTCCCTCCCTGCAATCCCAGGTGCCAGACCAACTTTGAAGGAGTGAAGATATCAATAGTTTATTGGCAGTGAGCATTAATTTAATAGGGGCAATAATATTTTTTTCAGACACTTGGCAAGAAATGGTTTTGAAGGATTTAAGGGGGTTTTTATCCACTCCGAAGATTAGTAGGAAAAATAATGAATTTGAGAGCAAAAGTGGGAAAAGGCATTAACAGGAACTTCAGGAAGATAACTTGAGAAGCAGATAAAAGGCCCTTGAGAATGCTAACTTTAATGTGTCATTATTTGGGAGGAGAGCACTTGGCTTCCATGCGGAAAGCAACTTGTTCTCTAAGTTTGCTGGCAACCTTTAACCAAGAATGTGAGGGGTATAATATGCACATCAACTGTGTGAACACATGAATACTAGCACTGTTTTGTTATGTAGAAAGCTGGAGCTCTGTAGCCACCATGGTTGGGCAGAAGCTTGCTAAGCCTGCTACTGCCCAACCCTGTGATGTGAATCATCGTGGATAGTTGACTCTTTTTGCGAAAGCTTATGATGATCCTGCTATAGATGACTGTCACAGAGGCTGTGTTGAGCTGACGCTGCTAAAAGGTTAGAGTTTGGTGGATTTTCTAAGGGTGTGTGGCCACACAGAGGTATCGTTCCCCCAGCCTCTCTTGATGCAGTCACCTGACTGGTCAGGAGGTTTGTTAGCGGGGAGCACAGCCACCTGCAGATGCTGGGTGTATAGGGGGCTTTGATGATGGAGTTGCCTAACGTACATTATCCGTTAAAGCAATCGTGAATAGCGTGACCATGATTGTGTCCAATCTTCACACCTGTGTGTATTTATCCTCCTCACACGGGAGGGATGAGAAATGAGAGAGAGAGAGATGTTAAATGCAAAGACAATATGGTTTTGTGGTTTTGCATCTAAGACTGGGCTATTCTCCAGTTCTGCAGCAAATCCTCCTCTGTTTATGGGCATTAAGTAGGTGAATCCTCCATCCCAGGAGAAGATAGATTTCCTCATAGAAATCCCGGACCTGTTACAGAAACAGGCCATGTCTTTTGTTGCCACTCGCAACAAATAAAGTTGTTTTTTCTCTGCATGCTTCCTGGTTTCCAAGCAGACTGGAGATTTCCAACCCATTTTGGATGTCCACATCCTAAAACAACAACAACACTTGCAAGATGTTCCATATGCTAACCATCAAATGGTTACTGGAACTTGTCCAGCCATGCGATTGGTTCCCCACCATCTACTTTCATGTTGAGATGGCTCCTAAATACAGGATTTTTTTGTGTTTCGCCTTCCAAGGACCAGCCTATTAGTGCAACAGACTGCCATCCACCTATTCCCTTACACCACAAACCTTCAGCAGATGTGTGGACTTGGTGCTTCTGCCACTGCCCAATCATGGCATGAGGGTCTTCTTTGATCGTGACAACCTTATCATAATGCCCAAGTACAGGGAATTTTCTATGTTCTGCACAGCCTGGTGGATCTTCCACTTTACCCATTTATGGGTATTTATGGTTTACAATCAACTGAAAGGAGAGCATCCCCCTTGCCACACCATTTTCTTTCCATTTTGGGCCAGTCAATGTTGTTTTTTTTTAACCATGATCTAAATCTTTTTCCTGACCTCAACCAAGTAGTTCTTCTTTTTACTGTAACAATGATGGTTACATAACAAAGTAGTTATTTAAACCTATATTATGACTTACCTTAAAGAAGAAGCTATTCTTGAGAAAAAAAAAGAATAGAGGATAATATGTGCATCAAAGGTCAGTTTATGCTCAGCACCTCAATCTCTAGGCCACCACGGTACCTCAATCCTATCCAAGTAGTTTTCGTGCCTTAAAATATTTTGTTGTTTACTTTGGAGGAGTTGCAGTACAAATCATGGGCTTAATTAAATATCTTGTTTTTTATTTATAAATTGATAACCGAACCCTCTTCAGTTATCAACTTAAAAATAGCCTGGTAATGTGGCTAATTATTTTTGCTGTTGAGTTGCTATAAAGTAATACATTTAGAGTAATAACTAATGAGTAGTTCTTAACTTTTTTGCAGTAACTTTAACATATTTTTCAGGATTCCCAACTCCGACATTGCAGTATGTGAACAGTAACAAAAGAAAATTTAAATCAGAATAAACTTTCAACTTAATACATAATCAAACAGTGGCCAATTAAGTTTTCGGGCAAGCTTTATCATTTGCACTTTTACCAGTCTCATAGTTGCACCACAAATTTCCCCCAAATCAATATCAGCTTCACAAAATGGTAATAACAATTTTGCAAAGCAGATTTAAAACCCAAGTTGGACATTCAATATTTAAACAAGTCAGTGAAATCTTTCCTTCCAGCGTCAACCATCCTGCCCCCCAGAGATGCACAAGCTTATGTACTAGAGCTGCCAGACCCCATTTCACAGCCCCCACCAGGCTCTATCATTGGCATTGTACCCAACATACCAGAAGGCACCTGTGGACTTGCCGACCAAGGGCCCTGGAAGCCCATCCGCTGACCCATTCCAAACTCACCCTTGAACCAAGACTTGGTGCAGGGGGAGTAGTGGTGGTGGTTAGGGATGGTGGGGGCAAGGGGGTGGGTGGGAGCTGGCGGGTGCAGAGCTAGAAGGCCTGGCTCTGGCTTAGGCATGCAGGCGTGGGTGAACACGTCAGGTTGATTTATGTGACGCCTGGCCCTGTAGCCGACCCCAGGCTGGACTCCACCTGTCTTCCATCCAACCAGCCACAGCAACCCCCCTTCCCTTCCTGCTAGTCAGTGCCCGCCACACACTGAAGAAAATGGAGAAATAGGAGGAAGGGGAGGAGGAGGAGGATGAAGGGGTGAGAGTTAAAGTCAGCGGCTCCAGGTCATTGATCATTATTGGGCCATGGGTTGTAATGAGGGAGAACAGGGAAGATCGAGGCAGAGAGAGAAGGAGAGGTGGATCTGGTCAGCCGTGATGACTTGGTGGCCAGCAGCCTCTGTTACCTGGGGTGTTTGATGAACCAGGATCCGAGAGCTGGCCCGAGGTGTTCAATACTGTAGTATGTGTCGTCTACGAACGTCCTGCAACCTTCTGCTTTAAAGGTTAAGTTTCCATTTATAAAACAACTTATTTTGATTGTTGTTCCTCTTTTTTTTTTTTTATCAACTGTTATATGGATACATTTTGTCAGCTATTTTTGCTGTTTTTAGTCCTGTGTCAGAGTTTACTTCGACTCAAAGCCCAGGCATTTTAGTCTTATGTAAAACAAAAGTATTTTAGTATAGTCTTAGATAAAGAAAACTGTTTACAGTTTAGTGTTCTTTTAGTTTTCAGATTCAATTTAAATTTTCAGCCTATGTACCGTAGCCAAAACCAATAGTTTTGTCCTTTTTTTCAAAGTTATTGGACACAATATTTTATCAGGTTGAATTATTAAAGGTTCCATATTATGCAAGTTTAACCTTTTTTTAAACATGTCCAATGGGTCTCTAAATTAATGTTATGAACCAATTTTATCCAAAAACACACATCCAGCCTGTTATATGCTCTCTCAATATCAGCAGTTTCTGCCTTATTTAGGTTTCAGTGATTTGAGTGGGCGGGGAGGCTATGTTAATGAGGCACTGCAGTCATTGGCTGACATGTAGCAGTCGCTAGCATCAACATTGGGCTATGAGGCTACACTACCCCTGACGGCACATAGCTTTTATTAAATTGTAAATAGTATGTGTTGCTGGAACATTGACATTGTAAATCAAATCTAGCCCTTGAGTCCTCCTTTCTCCCGACGCTGGCAAAGAAAAGAAACACACAACGCTTTTTATGCTTTCCTCTAAGCTTAGACATGTCTAGCAGCGGTAGCTTTGGCTTTTTCATATTAGCGGGTTGAGGCCCTGGGAGCAGAGGGGGACATAACTTTGGGTGGGACCTAGGCCACAACGGCCTGTAGGAGGATGAAACAGAGAAGATGCTGACAAAGCTCAACAATGCAGAGGCTTCAGTTTTTCCATCCTCTCAGATTTGGTTGGCTGAAGGATGACTAAAGAATATATGTATATATGTTCATGGAACTTATAAGAGCGATGTGGCTGTTGGTTTGTTTATAATCTTATCAATGCTCATGTTTCTTAGTTGTCAGTTCGTGATTTCATGTCTTCACAACTAATGGAAAACATGGCCAAGACCATAAAAAAATAAGACTTGTTGTTATGAATCTCAATCATCCTGTTGGCACTACTCAAACTCTTTCTCTGTCTTGTTTTTAGTTTTCTCTTCTTTCTTCACTTTCCCTGAGAAGTTTATTCAATTAACTGAGGATGGAAAGGGGCAGTCCATGCTAGTTTTCCCTGGGGTGTTGGGACTCCGCCCTCCCAGCAGGGGTGTGTGATTGGGTTGTCTGGGCGTTCCAGCGGCGCACCCAAGTGGAAAGAGGCGAAATGAAGGGGATCGTTGGCCATCGATACCCAATTATATGACTAGAAGGGGAGCCGTAGCTCTCAGTGAGGGCTCAGCCCGTTCTATATGTGGCCCCTCTTTGCTTTATGTTTGATGAAAATTGTTTTGCTGGAGGATTATGGTCATTGCAATAATGTCCAATGATAGCAAGCCACAAAATGATTCTCAGAGTCAAGCTGTGAGGTTCTTATTGATGAACTGGATTCAATTTATAGGCCGCAATTGCCTTACATTCACATGGTAATTTCCCTCAAAGCCTTTGCACCATGTAGACTATACACTAGAATATGACAAGTAGTACTTTAAAGGGTCAGTCTGTAATCTATATCCAAATCCAAAGTGACAGTACGGAAACTAACTTGAACTGTATTGTTGAAGGTATTACTACAGTTAGTTTTTTGCTCAATAATATGTGATGGACGTTGGCCGAATATTAATAAATGAATGATTCTCACATTTTATGGATTATAATGGATGCCTATGGCTGAGGGATGTAGTTACATTTATTATGATCTAAAAACAAAAAAAAAGTGTGTGAAGACAGTCACTAACAATGTTTGCAGACAGTGTTCAGCAGATGTCTGCACTTCCTTGATTCCATACAGATGTGTTGAAGCTGCACTGGGTCAAATGATTATATAGAATGTGCCAGGCCATGCTTGTATTGATGAACCCATAGAAAATTTTGCGTTACACAGACACAAATCCAAATACGTATTTGTGGATCTGTCACGGAACAAATGTTCCAAAATTCACGTGTGTAAAGACAGCCAATCATGTCAATCAGATTGAACGCATTTGCAGATTGGTCTACACATTTGCAGATTTGAATACACTTGCAAATTTGAATATAGATTTGTGGAATTTTTACACATTTGCAAATCTGTTTACACGCACACAAGTTGTTTTACACATTTGAAGATTCTTGTACAGACACACAAATCTCATCATGCATTTACAGATTCATTTATACATTTGCAAATCCGACTGCACACACACAGATTGAGATACGGACACACAACTCTCCACATGCATTTGCAAATTGAGATACGGACACACAACTCTCCACACGCATTTGTGAATATTTTTGACACAAAATTCACTCCATATATGTCAACTTTCTCAGGTAATTAAATGTTAGACATTTCAAACTTCTTGTTCACATTAAACTCACTGAATACAGCTGTAATTAGAGTCCATTAAAGCACATTAGGAACTTTATGAATGCCACCCAATTAACACTTGCTAACCAGCTATGTTGTAAATAATGAAAAGTAATGCCATTTTACAAAAGTGAAGAAGACACCATTTGTCTAGCAGAAGCAGAAGCAAATGACTACACAGCTGCATAAGTCATAAAAGAAGGATACATCAACCAGGTTGCTTGCAGTGTCTTCATGTGGTTATTCTTCGCGACCTTTTCTCTTACACATCTCTGATCTGCCACATGCATTATTCAGAAATACATAAATTCCAGTATTGCAGGAGAGTGAAGGTAAACTTCATTAGGAGTGGGGGTGACATGTACGGCCTACGGGCTTCCACTGCAATAATTAACTCAGGAATTCTTTCCTCAGCTCCAGTCTCTCTGATCCAGGTTGGTACTGACATCCTCGCATCCCCCGGCCCCTCCTTCATCTGCCATATACAGGTCACAGACGGCGGCCCGGCACCCTGAGGTGTCCTGTAAATGTGCCTGTGGAGTGATGGGCGGGCGTCCCTCGATGCCACATTCATTTGCACATCAAGAAGGCAGAGAAGGAAGCTTTGACCCAATTAAAGCTTACGAAAACAGATTAAATAAAGTCTGCTGCCTTACTCTTGGACATCCATAGCAACTATGTGTATGTACAGTAAGAGAGTGTGTGAAGAGGGATGATGAGGTCAATCGAGGGCCACAGCATAAAAGTAACGCAGCTCACAGCTAATCACGAGGGTGTGGGGAGCAGAGAGAGCGGCCTGGCTCAGAGGCACTGTTTCCAGGTGACGCTTAACTACAGTCTAGCCCATTTTATTTATATAGCCTAATATCACAAATGAGTTTCAAGGGTATTAAAATCTCTACTGCATATGAGACCTTTTTTGTCGGTGGCTCTTTTATTTAATTGGCTGAAGTGTGCTTAGTGTGTGCCAACTGCCATCTAATGTAGGTAAATACTGACTATGGATAAGTACTTCATACCAACCCACTTTAAAAAAAAATCTCTTTTTTCCAACCATAACTCAACCAGACAACAGCTCTTAATCATGCTATGTAATCCTTATTTCAAGCCACCACAGATAACTTTCTTTAAGATGATATAAAAACCGGAACTTCTACCATTCTACAATTTCTGATGATAACATTTATGTGAGATGAATCTAAATGGACCTGTGTGGTTTTGGTTAGATGTGGTTAACACTAGCTCTAAATGTGTTTGTGTTTTGTTTGTATGACATGAAATACGTTAGTTAATACCCCCACGTGAATTTTGGAGTTTTTAAGCATCCTTTATGGGGCGGTTGCTAACAAGTGGCTTAGAAAGCCTGCAGTGGTTATCACAGACGGGAACTGTCTCACTAGTCCGCCTCACAGCCTCTAGTTGTGTTTTTCAGTGCTCTTGCAAACTCTTGGAGATAGTAAATTATGTTAATAAATACGTTATTAGGCCATAGATTTGCAAGCTTATGGAACGCAGTATGAAGCATAACGGTCGTGACGTTCAAGTCGTGTGACTGTGGTATATTTCGCTATAGCATAACTTTAGCTTTTTACTTCCATCAGCTGCATTAACGCTACAAACAACAAAAAATGGTGTTCATTTTTTACGATTATCCTGCTGAACAAAGCACATAAGCATCAGAAACGTGTGTTTGCCGCAGCGATTATTTTCCGAAGTAATCCACAATCCAATGCAAAAATCCCAGAGACGAATTCTCAATAGACCCCATGGTGATGCTACTTCCACGTTGGCCTACAAGTCAAGTAGCTGGACGAGCTACAGACAAGACAAGCTGCCACAGGCATCAACACACTCTTAAGCATAGCTCAGCTCAGAGATGTGCAAATCACGTACGTAAAACTCTTGTGGTCCTAACCGCTGAATTCTCACATGACATTGTCATTAACAAAAAAAATTGTCAACCAACTTGCTTCCTCTCTCTCTCTCTCTCTCTTTCTCTCTCTCTCACACACACACACACACACACACACATACGATTGGTATTGTAGGCGGCTTGTAGTTATAGTAAAGCTGCTTAGATAAATATTTTTGAGTGGACACCTTAAGGCTGTCTTCACAGTTTGATTATTGGTCACTGGTCCCAGGGTGGTGACCCATTATAATAATTTATATTACTGCTAAAAATAATAATATTTGCTAATAACTAAATGCCTAAAACTATTCCTACTCCTGCCTGGAAATCAGAAGGGTTATAACTTGGCAGAACAGCCTGAACCTGAAACCCTAGGTTTTGTTGGGATAGGGTTCAAGTAGGGTAGCAAACACAGAGTGCAGAAAGATGTCATGCTGAATGGGAAAATGAGAGTCAAAGAGAACAGGAGGAAGGGAAACATAGAAAGGGAAAAGAAAGAAAGCAGTTGAAGGAAAAAAGAAGTTGACAGGGATGAAGGAGGGAGTGAGGGAAAGAGGTGGAGTGATTTCTCTGGGCTCCATGCCTTGTTAGATCTATCATCCCTTTAATTAATAGTGTTTTTAGGAAGACGTCTGAACTGTGTCATTTCCATTATTGGAAAACCCAACGCGATTAATGAATAATTTTCATTTTTGATCCATTATATCATGCTAGTTGATCTCCTCTTTTCTGCGCTGCTGAGTGATAGCATCGTTTTCTGCCCCTCGATCAAATTTAATTTGGCCCCCTATTATATTACACTGTTGCGACTGAAGTGTCAATTTTTGTCAGGCAATTAGAAGCTATAAACTGTGAAGCAAAGTTTGATAGGCATTGTAATTGGATTGTTTCAGCAATAGCTTGAAACGCTTTTAGCTTTTCTTCATCTCTCTCTACCTGCCCTCCCCCCTGAAGTTCTCATCTGGTTGTGATTTTTGATAGGGCCTCGGTCTATATGTCGAACTTCAGAGCAAACAAAAGATAAGAGGGGAACAGAGGGGGAGAGTGAGTGAGGTGGAGCGCTTGCCTGTGCAGAAAGTCGACTATGGATTTGTGCGGATGTCAAATGTGCCATGTGGTTCCACTTTTCCTGCCGCCGAGGCAGGTATTTGTCTGTTTTGACCCTGTCCTCACCTCACCTTTCAAGACGCCACATTAGAGAGGTTTTCAACTTTTCAGCTGACAGAGAAGCGAAGAGGCTTGGAAATTTGAAACGTGATGGGGATTTATGGAAAAAAAAATAAGACTTGGCTGATGCAACTCTGACACAGAGAGTTTTCCAGGGTAGCGATGACGCTCATTTGTTCTTTTCTTTTGTCTTTTGAAAAGATACGGTCATGGCTGTACAGGTCTTTAAAATTTCAAATTCCCAGAAACTGTGTGAGGAACAGGGCCTCCAAGTAGTTGTTCTACAATTGCACACAAATTCCATAGTTTGAAAACTGGTTTGTCTGTGACTTTAAATGATGGGGTCCGACATGACCACATTTTTTTGTGTTGGAAAAGTTTGTTATTTCTAATAACAAACTATTTCTATTTCCTTGTGCAACATTTGAACAGAATCTGATGACAGTTTGTAGCTTGTTTGCTCAATCTCAATCAAACTTAATCAACCACACCCACAAACTTCTGATGAAGAAGATGAGAAGTGTTTTATTTTATTTTTTCAATGTCTAATAATTCATCATAGAGATATCTGAGCTTCACTGTGCAAAGTGAGGCCTGTGTATTTTTAACATTTGATTGCTGAGGTGAAGGAAGTTTCTCTGAGCTCTCCTTTCATAAAACCTTAAACCTGTATGACCCAAAACTAGACAAATGTGCAACTTATAGAGTGTGATGTTAAGGTCTCCATTGCACCTGTAGTAATGCTGCATTCACTTTGATACTGTATGCATTTTTTATAAAGTAGAACACATCTTGTCCGACGGAGAAAAGCAAAGGAATTGATTTCATACAAGTACTTGGATTTTAACCACCGGAATATTAATATTATTCAGGTATTGTGAAGAAAAGTGACCCAAGCAAATGTACTTGTTCATGTCTTCATGTCTTAATGTCCTGTCCCAGGATGCAGCAATGGTGATCGTGCAAAATAGAGAGCAAAGACAGCCCATGAATTGAGTAGCCAGTAGCAGGTTAACCAGTCTACAGCTGGTGAGTCAGGCTTGTGATGGAGCAACAGCACACAGAAAGTTTTCCAGTATGTAGGACAGCCTATAAGCAACTGCACTGCATTGTCTCCACTGGAAGTGGAGGATATAATAACACTCTTTGTGCACATGTTGTTCTGCGTCAGATGTTCTTCTTATTTCAAACATTTTCAAAAGTCTCAATCCAAGAAAACAAACAGTCACGAATGTTCGGACTAGTCATTAGCTGAAACACGGAGATGTACAGTCTGAGTGGGCTGACCAGCTGTTTCCCACCACAAACATCAGCTTGGCTGTGTTCTGCAGATGCCCGTCTCTCCCAGCGGGAGCATTAGATTTAAAATGACGAACACTTTGAGCTGCACTTCTTCAGCAGGAGATGCAGGTGTCTTTGTTTCCAATGCACTGGGGTCAGGGAAAGCTCTCTGGCACCCATTCTAAATGAGTTTTTCTGCAGGTAGATGGATAATCTCTGTGGCTGGATTTTATATTTGCTGAGTACAATTCCAGTCTTAACAGTTCAGTGTTTAGTGGGACTTATGGGTACATCAGTTCCCTGAGTGTTGAGCTTTATCAGCTCCTCATTGACTTGGCATAGTGACCTCATGAACTAGCTGTGCTGGTGGACTGTGGACATGAACTGTGGATGTAGCATCTTTGAGTGTGATGCTGCCTGGAAATTTAAAAAGAATAGTTTAGCATCTTGTTATTCTTATTTGCTCTCTTTATAAGAGTGGAATGGGAAGAATAACATCAATGTGTCTGAGTAAAGTTTAAGCTGGACTCACCTCCTGATAGCCTAACAGTCAAAAAAAGTCATTTTATGAGGCTTTCACAACCCAAAGTTTACTCTGATTCAATCAAATTCTGATGCATTTAAATCCTTGTTACAGCTCGTTTGGTCACTTGAGAACGCTCAAGTTGTTCTCTGGTCCAAGACTACTTGCGAGAGTGGGTTTTTTCCAAACAAACCTCAGTGTGGCTTGATTGCACTGTGAATGTTATGTGACCAAATAACAGGATAAACCAAAACGCAGTGGATTGTGGGCCGCCTGCGCGAGCATTTAGTGAGATGTTCACAGAGCGACCGATGCAACATGACTGAGAGAGGACTGACTTGGACTTCTGCTGAAGTCTGATGTTTGTTTGACATCTGGGCCGAAGAGCACATACAGGAGATACTGAATAAAGTCCACAAAACAAAGATGTTTATATAATCATTCAAGATCAACTGGAGGAGAAAGGATTCGATAGATTGACAGCAATATTTCATGGAGTGTTCGGCTCAGTTTTGCTTTGTTTATGTCCTTGTTTACATTTTCCACCACCAACTTAGTGGTTTTTAGCGAGTTTGGGTTTGAGTCCTGTCACTTTCATTTCTTATAAATCCCAAAATGACTAATGGCTGCCAAACAAATGTTTGTCCAACTTTTCTGAGTCACCTTTTAAACTTACTACTTAAAAAGTTGCCCAGAGCTCTTTTATTTGCCCAGAAATCATGCCTGACATGGGATGGTGTATTTTTGGTACAAATCCCCCTTTTTGTATTTTGGTATGAAGAACTTGAAATCCTAAAAAGACTGTCAACTTGTTTTGTCTCCCGTAAATGGATGAAGCCTCATGTTAGTGTTAAAGAAACTTTGACGAGCTGTAGATACATTCCATTAAAAGTACATTAGGGATCTTTTAATGGTCAGAAAAAATGGGTTACAGCAACAACCAAAAAACTGTTTTAAAGTGCAAACAGGCACCTGGCTTTTTAAACTGACTTCAAAAAGTGTGCTGGTACCCTTTAAACACACACATTTCACAAGTAAAAGTCAAGCTGTGAGAAAGGCTGTAAAAATAATCATGTTGTGGAACAAAAATGTTCTTTTTTTTCTGTTTGAAAAGTGAATTATTGATGCCCAAGACTGGGACTGCTGTAAAAAAATGCAGTGTTACCGTGCACCACCCGACATAGTTAAGAATGATTAGTGCGCAGGCAGTTGAGAACACACTTACCTGACACACACTCACCTTTACCATCCCAGATCAACGCAGTGTACATTTACATATTGTAGTAAAAACCAAATCCCCTCCACCCACACAGACTCACAACTTCACGGCTTGAAAGGTATTGCAGGGAAGGTGGAAGTGGATGGGGGGGGCAGATGTTTGATTGCAGTATCAAGCATGTGTGTGTGTGTGTGTGCGTGTGTGTGTAGGGGAGATGCTGCTTTGCTCTGTCCCAACTCTCAGAGGAATGTTGACTACTCCTCCTCTCCGCCCTGCACCCCCTGTCGCTGCTGGCATCACCCGGGGTGACAATGGCTCTATTGGCACCCTAGGGTGATGGTGGTTGGGCTGGGGGTGGAGAGTGTGGGGGGGGGCTGCCTCAGTGTGTGTACACACACACACACACACACGCAAAGAATTGTTGGATGGATGAGATTTAGACCCTGGAGACTGAGTCTCTGTCAGCATCACACACACAGAAAAAGCAGAAAACAAATGATATTCTCCTGAAATGTCATCACTATCGTTACATTTATGTATTGTCTATGTATAATTTATATATTTTGTGTTATAATATATTATTATTTTTATTTATATTCATATATATGTACACACACACACACACACACACTGACCCATACTTTATTGCAGCAATATGTGTTTTTCATAATCAGACAGGCATGATTTTGCATCCTCGATCTTCAGCCTCCGTAATTACTTTCACTTTCTGACAGTAAAGGCAGTATTAGCTTTATTTTCCAAACATGCAAAATATTCATTGACTCCATTTAATTTGAGTGTAACATAAATGCTTATTATGCCGCTGAATCACAACTAAATTAAAGCGAGCTAATTATGCTTAACAGGGAAAAAAAGTCAGCTGTATAATTATAATTTTAGGTAGACCCATATTACAAATCACCTGCTTCTCAAACTTGTTTTCCCTAAACACACACTTTGTCTTACACACACTCCAGTCACACACACACACACACGCACACACATTTTTTTCTGAATGGTTTAGTCTAGTAGAGAAGGAAATATGCACTCCTCTGGAAGTGTGTGTGTATATATATGTGTGTGTGTGTGTGTGCGTATGCACCTTCTTCATACCAGTGGAGGGCAGAATTACATTTCATAAATTAGAAGCACCGAGTGTTGATTAGAATGCAGGAGGAAGGAGGAGGAGGTGAAGAAAAGTGGGGTGGGGAGGAGGGGTAAATGGTTTTCATTTGAATCTGATGGACCTGTTTCTTTTCTCTCCTTTTCTCCTTCTTTACATCTTTTGTTTCTACGTCGGATTCAGAAGCTGATGACCGGCAGAAAATGAAATGAGCGCGCGAGACTTGATAGAGAGGAAATGTTTTGACCATTTTTTACATGTCTCAGACTTACCTTTATAAACATATCTTGGGTGCAACTTATCTTTGTGAAGATTTGGCCCAGAAAATGGTTTGACCCAGGTCTCATGTCCTCCAGTTTAGCCTCCACCTTCCTAACAAACAAAGCAAACACATTTTTATTCGGTTAAATGTTTTGGGGAATTGACTTTTACAGCTACACTGACATTCTGCTAAAGTAACACTGAAGCCTTTGATTATTTACAGTATGTACTGACCCAAATGTAGTCAAACATGAACATATTTTTTAAAAATACTGGAAACTGGCTTAAAGGGAACAAATGACATTGTGTATTTTTTTTTTTTTTTACATTTTGTGGGTAATTTAAAACAATTTGTGTATTTATTTATTTGCAACCAAAAGGTTCCCTTGTAGAGAATTTGCCCTGAACAGATTTATTTTAGAAATATTAACGTTATGATGAATCCCATCAACACGACCAGAAACCCCATAAGAAAAAAGAGGGAATAAAAAGATTCTCAGTCCTTTAACTACTAATTTACTGGAAAATCAAATATACCGGGTTTAAAAATACTTGAATCAACATGTAATACCAAAAAAACATACAATGACATGACATACATACAAAAACAAATATTAATCATCATATTACTGGTCATTTATATTTACTGTTTTTATTTCCATTCCTAAATAAAATGAACAGTTAAAAGCCTGGTGAAGAAAATGAATCCTTGTATTACTTATTTGCTTACCTAAAATTGTCAAATTTAAATAAATTGAATCTAAAAAAATTGTATTAGCCAATTAAATAGCCAACATGTGTGTGATTTAAATTTCAAATGATGGATGATTTAGCAACTTCTAAAAAAAAAATAAGTATTAAATTAATATGTTAACTAATTAACTGACCTTAAAGTGCAGCAAGCAATAATACAACATTATCCACTGAATGTACAAAATATTAAAGACACCTCGTTATTCTATATTTCATCTGTGTTTGCACAACACACATCAATGTGTTAATGCATTAAAATGATTCTGTCTCTCATTTGCATCTCTTCACATCTCCCACTTTATGTTTTTTTTTTATTGATTTAGTAGGAAAATCAATAAGAAATAATAATAACCAGGATTCACCTTATTGATGCTCATATTTTCTACATCAGCGTATAAAAAGAAGTAAAAATGGAGCGTGCAGGGACAAACTTGAATAATGCACAGCCTCAATAAGTAAAGCAGAGAATGGCAAAAAACCTGTGCATGAGCGTTAGCTCGGGGTGCTAGTAAATGAGAGGCTATGAAAATACATTAGAAATAAGGTCATGCCTCACGCAGGATCTCCTGTGTGTGCAGCCTCCTGGGTGAATGTGTGATTAGCCTAATCCCAGTAGTCACAGCTCTGCTCCCCTGATGTGGATGGAAAGATTCAGATGGTGATACGCTGCCACTGAGAGAGAAGCCATGTCAGAGCTGCTGGCAAAAAAAAGAAGAAAAAAAAAACTTTCCCTCTGCTACTGTCCTCCACACAGCAGAGACAACTGCAGGAAGCTTTCATTCCAAAATGATACAAATTAATTTGGAGGAAGAAAAGGTCGAGGAGATTCATCAGTCAATCACGATTGTTTTCTTTTAAGTAACGAAAAGGACGGGCTTTAAATTTAAAAAATGTCCCCTGATAGTTTGCGTTGTTATAAATAATTACATTTACCCCCTAAAATTGTCACCAGATTGGCCTTCAAAATTCTCAAAACCCACATTAGCCTTTAGTGTAGCAACCAGAATTTTTTATAATGTCAAATGTCTGTTTTAAATGCACCATTTCTTGTAGATTCCTCTGATCAGAGGCTGGTTTGACCATCTCTCCTTTTCAACACCACACAAATTAACTATCAAGGTAAACAGAGAGGCACCAAAAATTGAAATTTCAGCCCCTAAATTGTCTCCATCCCCCAGCCTTTCAGTCTCTTTCACTTTAACATTTTGGGTATTCAATCTGCATTGGTGACATCACCACTACCGCAAGGGAGGCTCTCCTCTTTCTTCTTATTGGCTAATCTGGAAGCAAATAGCTGAGAAACACTCGGGTTGCATGGTAATAAATAGAATATGCCAATCAAATTAAGAGTGGCATGTCAGTTTGGACAGTGAGGAAAGTGATCCGCTATAGGTAGAGAGCGGCGGCCGGCCATACCTCATTTTATAGGTCATTGGGCTCATTTAGAGGGAGGTTGAGATGGCCAGTGTGGAGGGAAAGGAACATGGCTGTGAATATTCAACCACAAATGAATGCAGCTTCATGAAGACAGCTGCTTTGTGGATGTTGGGGAATTTAGAGATATACTTTTTCTCTTTTCTATTCTTTTTTTTTTTTGGGATAAAAATGTGAAATACACAGTTGTAGGTGTAAGATGTTTTTGATCATACGTTTTGCCATTTCTGAATTGTTTCCCATCCAAGATAACCCGGGTAGGGTTGCAAGATGCGCCTGAGGGTCACAATTTGACTAAAGGGAAAGGAAACAAGAAAAAAAAAATGCTATGTCATGTATATTGTTTAATTTAGGTAGCTCAAAATCTCTATTTTTCCTTAAAGGCTTTACAGTCTCTGCAGCATACAACAACTTGACTTAAAAGTTTTGTTGTTGTTTTTTCATGGTGTTTATTTCCTGTTTATGTTCTGTGTAAAACCAGAAGTCCACGTTGTTATTTGAAGTTATGTTATTTAACTTCTGTCCATAGGCCATGCGTAGCAACAGCAAGTCTACATCACACATTATGATCACACGCTCATAGCAACCACTCAAAGCTCCTTTATGCTACAGATTAGCATTCACCCATTTACTCATTCACAAACTGGTGGCCAAGGCTACAACGGTATGACTAGCGGATTGTTTCTGCAGTCTTTTCCAGAAATATCTCTCAAGGAAATGTGTGTCCACCTGAGTAATAGACCTATATGCAATCACACCACCTCTATTATTATTATTAGATTATAGTTAATTTAATCATTTGACTTTTTGTGTTATGGTTTTTGGCAGGTTTACAAAATGAATCTTCTTTATGGTAAAGTAAATCTCAAAACGCCTGAGAAAATACATTCTTCAATACTTTATAATACAGAAAAAACATTTAATTGACATAAAATAAAATAAAATAAAAGCACAACAACTGATAATTGGAATCACTTGGACTGTTGTACGTAGCAGGGAACCCCAGCTAATAGCTTTGAACTCCTGATTGAGCGATAAGGTGCCGAAGAAGTGCAGTTTAAGAGTTTTGCCGCAGGGCCTGAAATTAGTAGCCTCTCCTTAGCAATAAAGACGTATTCTCACTTCCTCGCTCGAACCACTTTCATCTCTGTAGCAATCAGATTATGCAATCAGTTGGCTTAGCGAGAGGAGGGATGCCTCGTCCATTTACTGGAAACAAGTCGACCCTTCCTTGGACATGGCAGCTCTGCAGATCAAAAGCTACCTGCTAATGAGATGGCGAGAGAGGAAATAATAGAGAGCATATCTCCTCTGTATTTAATAGTGACTTAGAAAAGCCTTCTTAGCACCTGCCAGGCACTTTGTGTGCTTCTCTTATCTGTCACTAGTGAATGGATGACGCCACCGAGGCTTATTTATATGAATATGACAGCATATCTAAAGACAATGCCATCTGTCAAACAGTAATTGAAGAACTGCCTCCTCAAACAAGAAGAGATTCCTTCCTAAATCCTTTGAACCGCTTCTTTATGAACCCAGCAGCCAAACAAACACTGGTTTTTTAGATTTTTATGACATCAGCAAAACGAAGTTAATTATTCGGAATAGAGGAGCTTTTTCATTTTTTGGTGCTTCTGCAGAGATGTTGATGGCGCCGAAGAGATGATACATGGTGCATCTCGGTGAACGTGATCCTCGCCGGGGATGTATGATGACTAATCTCCAGACTCCAACCGGCGTTGGCTCATTAGAAATGCGTTAAGCTCACCGGTTTGGTTTACTCCTTCAAAGGCAGGGGGAGGAGGTTGTGTTGTTGCTCCGAGGCACGTGAAAAATAGCAGGAGTGACAGATGAGTTGTGGAACGTGGATGGAAGGAGACAGGCAGCAAAATGGAAAGGGAGGATCTGTAGTCCGGCTATTTTAATGGAGAACAGAGAAATTATTCTTCAGAGTGACACTTGAAGTTGGATTGTTAATTCATCTGAGCTGCTCAGACAAGCAGACATGAATAGAAACATTCATATAAAACACTGGAGCTGCAGAAGAGCAGCTACACCTCCATTTTGACTGCTGCGAACGTAAAACGCAAACCTGCAAATCTCGATAAAGCAAATTTTAAAAGTCCTACTGAAACAAAACAGCGTATTTTTATGCAGCATACATAAAACAACTGCTCTGTAAATCATGCTCTGCGTTCCCTTTGTTCACCATTCACCAGTCGCAATACCACTGCAAAATGTATTTGCATAAAACAGACCATCTCCATGCTATTATTGGCTGACAGTGACAATAAGAATACAGCTAAAACACAACGAGAAAAGCACCCTGAACAACCAATGTTAGCCTTGTGAACTCACAGAGCTAATCTCCTAGCATGGCCTTCGTTTCTTTTGTTCAGCAAGCCACCAAGCAAACAGTCTGGGAATTGGGAGAACATCTCATAAGGTTATTTCTCAGGCTAGTCAGCTGTGGCACTCATAGCAGCTTAAAAACTTGCCTAAATGTCAGTTCTGTATTTCCATAGTTTGAGATGGTTTGAGAGGTTTATAACACTGTGCGGTGACGTATCTGCTGGGGGTCAATTATCTTTAAAAATAGGCTTGATCTAATCATATATAGTGTGCATACTCTATATGGTCTGTATATGGTCTGCATACATTTGAATAAAAATGTGACAGCTGTGAGGTGTTTGCTTCTGTTGTCATTCAAATGTGATCAAAGCACCTCCACACTGTCCTGATGACAAAGACTAGCAAGCTTTTGGTGTTGCTGAATTCAACCATGACTATTTACTATTGTAAGAAATACTTGAAACTACGTTGTAAGGGGTTGTAAAGTGTCTATGGAGGTCTTCAGAAAAATTCCTAACATAGTGTATAACTCTTTTAAAGGTACAGTTACCAGCTGTCAATCAAATAGGTACACAGGCACACAAGCTTAGCAGCGTGGAGGCTAAAGGACATTCTTATATATTGCCACAGACCCACTTTCTTCATTCAAATCACAGCATATGTTAATAAATCTGACCTGGTTTTTGCCTGTGAAAAGGATGAGTTTTGGGACTTTAGATCAGGGGTGTCAAACTGATCCAGTAAAGGGCCGAGTGGCTGCAGGTTTTTTGTTCCAACCAAGAAGAAACACACCTGAATCCAATCATTCTAATCACCTGAACTGTCTTCACTCAGTTGATTAGTTATCAGTATCACCTGTGCTCCT
>CAFUXE010001523.1:449553-463070 GCA_903364295.1 Serranus cabrilla | reverse complement strand
AAAAAAAAAAATGACATCTTGAAATACAGGAAGCACAGCCCCCCCTGGTACACACACTCTCTCTCACACACACTCGCACACACGTTCTTATCGCTCTCTTCTTCAGTAATGTCTGCAGCTGATTGATTTAATTAGTTCAACATACATGTGCATAATTAATGCCAAATATTAACAGCTCTAAATATATCTCAACACATCTTGAGCGCACAATAATTTTTTTGGCGCCCTGAAATAAATCACATAATACCAGCGTACTAAAAAAAAATAACCAAACACACACACACACACATACAAACACACAATATTTCTTCGTATTCTTGAAAATACTCCATTAAATATTAATAATTAACAGCAACATTTCAAAGGAAATTACAATATTTACATCGTATCTTTTGGCTGTTTATGTGTGTGTGTGTGTACATATATTATTTAAGAATTTAGATATTACAGCATAAGAATCCACACTGATCACAGCAGAAGACACTGAGTAAAGATTAGAAGATCAAATAGATAATTTTATTTAATTGACCTTTATGTTCTAAAGTTATTTATCAAATAGGTTACATTTCTGCCCTCTTTTTCTAGTTTCTTTTATTTTTCTCCTGTATGTAACAGTGGGATTTGTATCATTTATAGGGAATTCATTTGCCCCTCTATTCAACCTGCTGTTTGTTGGGATGTAAAATCAGTTAGTTGCAAGTGTCGGTGTTTTTCTCTCATGTTTGATGAAGACTGCAGGGTCAGTTGCCGTGCAAACTATACCTCAGAACAACTTGTGAAGTCTATATTCACCGCATCCCACCCAGCTCTCACCCCTTTCTCACTCCTTCTTCTACCTTTCACTTTATTCCATTTTAATGTTGCACAGCATCTCCCTAATTGATGATATCTTCCCAAATCAGAAGGGTGCTATAGGCATACACAGTTAATTATAAATGCAAAAAAAATAAAAAGTATAAAACACTGATCTTTGTCTGGGGCAAAAAAAAAAAAAAAAAATCCAATTCAGCAGAGAGCGTGGAATCAGGAAAGCTGTCTGTCAGACAGCTTGGTGTTTTTTTTTTCATTTTCAAAGTAAAACACAAATAGGAGAACATGCACTTAGGAACTTAACCTCCTTTCCTGACTCCCCCCCCCTATCCTCGCCCAAAAATCAGAGAGAATTCAGCCGGGCGGGTTTTGTGGTGAGGATAAGCACCGTGGTTAAGGTTTTGCTGATTTTCATGTAATGACTGGCAGCCGTAACACCTGGCACTGTGAAATCTAGAAATTAGCACACTCCGGGGAAACAAATTGCTTTGTTGATGCAGAACGTTATAGAGTGGGGAAAAAAAAACAAAAAAAAAAACAACAACAACAACATCAGTTTGACATTGGCTGTGGATGCACTTGTATGCATGTTTTATTTTAACTTAACTTTAACTTTTTTTATCAAACTAAAGTAACATGTGGATGGAACTTTTTGATGCTGACCAATAGACTGTAGTTTTGTGTATATATATTCATTTTCTATATTTAAGTAGAGAGCAAACCAGCATCACTGGAGGCTGTTGCAGGGTGGATCGGTGACTTGAGAAACAGGTCTGGGAGTTGAATCTACTGCATAAACATACAGCACAATGTCCTATGAAAAT
The DNA here is from genome assembly GCA_903364295.1 of Serranus cabrilla. NCBI lineage: Eukaryota > Metazoa > Chordata > Actinopteri > Perciformes > Serranidae > Serranus > Serranus cabrilla. Next base: position 461,436 of record CAFUXE010001523.1, on the reverse strand, counting down.
AACGTAGCTCCGAAATGTCAACCTTTCATAAAATAAATCAAAGATTTATCTAATCCGAGGTAATCTAATGGGTTTTACATTGTTTATTTAGTAGGGAAAAAAATGCTTAAATATTAAAAAAAAACAAAAACATAAGGATTATTTGGAGACCCTTTTTTTGCACAGAAATACAAATATTTCAGATTAAAGACATGATACAACGTCTTGCCAAAGAGACGCTGCAGTAATGTGTACACAAAAAAATCTCAATACTTCTATCAACTGCCCTCAATGGTAGCTTCAGCCCTGAAAGCATTCTTTACACCCTTTTCCTTCTTTACTTCATCTCCTAAAGGCAGTCAAATTTAAATATGGGCATTTTAAAAATCCCCAAGTTGTTAAAAACAAAACAGATGATATGGCTTTAGTCTCATTGTGAGCAGAGGTAGGAAGTGACTAAGAACTGTAGGTACATACAAAGTTGAGGTACTTGTTCTATACTTAGTTACATCTTCTGACAGCTGTACTAACTACTTTAGCAACTACTATAATTTAGACTTTACTTTTTTTATTTGAGCAGATTATAAAACATAATGCATTGTTGTTGATGAACTATACAACACGATGTGAAGTAGTTAACTTCTCCTTGACCAGCTGCAACAGCATGCTGCTACTTGCAGAATTAATGCACCACTAAAACATATTTCTACACATTGAGTATTTTGCTTTTCTTTGATTAACATTTCTCAATAATATAAGCATTTTCTTTAAGTAACATTTTCTTTTCAGAACTTTTACTTGTATATTTACCAGTTAAAGTAGATCTACTTGTTGAGTTTTACAGTGTGCTATTGCAACTTTTTCCAAAGCATTAGAATATTTCCACTTCCATGGCCCTGCGTCCACCTCCCTCCTTCACTGAAATGAAATCTGAATAGCTTTCTGAAAAAAGATTCAAAACATAAAAAAAAAAAAAAGATGAGATGTCTTCTGTGTATGTATGTATTGGTGCAAAAAGTGAGTAAATCTACGCTTGTCTTTGACCCTTTCCTCAGTGGCGTCTGACGCTGGGAGCCGAGCGTCGACAGAGGCACATTTTAGCAGAGGATAGAGATCTCTCGCTCTCCGCTGAGGCATCTTCTTATCCTGTCAATCAGCAGCCCGCCTCCACCCCGGCTCTGCGCGGGGCTGAGCAGCTTGGCGGAGATGCAGGGTGATGATGAGAACTCTTCGCAGCTTAGCAGGGTTTCCTCCTCATCAAGCTCAGAACAAAGGGGGGCCCGGTCCGCTCGGCTGCTCTAAATACAGCCTGCAACATGCCCCAGCCAACTGCTTACACACTCTACTTTTATATGCAGACGTGAAAATAGAAGTGTAGATGTTGGGAGTCGGTAAATCGGAGGGGTGAAGGCGGGATGTTGGACTTCAGCAGTCACAGGAAGGAGTTTAGTCTTGTTCAGATGTTGGATGAAGTGGTTTGACAAGAGTTACGGTACAACGGATGTTTTCAAACCTTAAAGAAAAGCAGCTGTATAAAAGACATTTGAAGGGTGAGTAAATTCAGTAAATTGAGTCAGACGACACACTGAGGAGGATGTGGGAAATCCAAACAGTACACAGCCTTTACACAGCATGTGATTGAAATCCATGTTAAAATTTAGGTCATGGTTTAAAAAAAAAAGAAAAAAAGATGCATATAGCAGCTGCTGTTGATTACAGACATTGGAGAATATATGCTCTAATATACAGACAAGATTTCAACAGTTAAGGGAAATATTAGTCACATATCTCCATACAAATGTAGCGTGTTTGCACTGAGATCTAAACTGAGTTCGCTTGATTTGAGAGGGTTTTTCGTCCATACGGGCATGTGAGTCTATGAGAAAATGGCAGCCTGTTCTTTAATGTTTTCAATTAGTTTGCAGCTCCTTCATTTTCTTTCTGGAAGTCTGGGTGTCCCTGCTCAGGCTGCTGCCCCCGCGACCCGCCCCCGCCCCGGATAAGCAGAAAAAAATGGATGGATGGATGTATAGTGTCCATCAAGAGCGAGCGCATTTAAAAATCTAGCATTTTTTAGTCTGCATGCTGACTTCTTAAAGTATATTTCATTTTGCAGTACACTGCATATTCAAAACCTGCTTAGAATTAACCCCCTAATATAATCCATAACTGTTGTGAATGCTCATTGTAAACTGTGGTTTGTGTCTGTGCGTGCAGAAGTGTTGGTCACACTATGCGCCATCATGCTGCACATAGACGTCCACCTTACAGACATGAGCAGAGGTCACGTGGATAGTTGCATATGTTAATATATAAATAAAGAGTAGAAGGGAACAAATACTTAAAGCCATGCACAATGGACTATGCAAGATTTGTGAGTAGTGAAATTGATATCATTTCTGATCATTTTTTTCACAACATGAAAGCTTTCTTTCTTGAATTTTGGCCCTCATGTTTATCAGGTGACATAGTACCCACTAAAGTAATTGCTGAGATCTCCAGTAACAATGTTACATTGAAGTTCAACAGAGCAATGCTGGTATTTAAAGCTATGGGAGGCAAAATTTAGCAAAGTTAGGCGTAAATGCTATAACTTCTACGGGTGGTGTGAGCAGTGCTATGTACTGTTTCTGGAAAAGGCCAAAAAATCCACAATTTGAAAAAAAAACTCCCCTCTCTGTTCTCTGTCCTAAGCCCCTCCCACCAGACAGGCATGCATGGGGAACAGACGTGTGCATGTGCTACATACTGCAACCTGTAGGATCATGTTCATTTCAGACATCCTGATGCCTGTATTTATCTCACAACAGCTGCCTCTTTTCAAACTTGTGGGCCGATAGCAACCTGATCTCACCAAAGCAAGTGATATGACCACGACTTCTTAACACCAAATTCTGTGCTGGTGAAACTTAATGAGTGAAAATTATGTGCCACCATCATGACATTCGGTCAAGAAGGTGTCAAGTAATTTTGTGCTGTTTTCACAAATTCTAAATTCTAAAAATAGCACACACGTTATATATACAAACTCGCCTGTCATTTCAGATCCTGTTCTCCACTCTTTACCCCAGGGGTGTCAAACTGATCCAGTAAAGGGCCGAGTGGCTGCAGGTTTCTGTTCCAACCAAGCAGGAGCACAGGTGATACTGATAACTAATCAACTGAGTGAAGACAGTTCAGCTGATTGAATGATTGGATTCAGGTGTGCTTCTGCCACTCTGCCCTGTTCTAGATGACAAAAAAACTAATTATAGTATGTCCAAAATTGGTCATAGTGTAGTTCACCCAAAAATGCCTAAAAATGCTGTTGGACCTGGGTAATAGTATAGTATATCCAAAAACATGAAACAAGAAACATTATATTATAGTGTGTCCAAAACTGGAAAAAAATGGCATACTATATTATATTTAAAAATGTCAAAAGAAAAACACCTTATTATAGGATGTCCAAATGTTGATTTTTCATTCTGTAAAATGCTTAGAAATGCTAAAAATGTCCCTGTTATACTCTGGACATATTATGCTGTATTATGTTTTCACAAACATGGCAGGAGCACAGGTGATCCTGATAATTAATCAGCTGAGTGAAGACAGTTCAGGTGATTGAATGATTTGATTCAGGTGTGTTTCTTCTTGGTTGGAACAGAAACCTGCAGCCACTCGGCCCTTTACTGGATCAGTTTGACACCCCTGCTTTACCCTCACCTGATTTTCCCCATCCATCTCCTCACCTGTGTTTCATTCCCTCATTAGCTCATTTCATCATCTGTAGCTCATTGGCCCTTCATTGCATATACCAGTCCAATATACCATTGGTCAGTTGTCTTGTGTGATCTATCAAGTTCTCCAGCATTACTTTTCTCCTGCTATGCTGATTTGCCTGCCTGCCTGTTTTTCGACTTTGTTTGCCTGATACTTTAGTAAAGTATTGTTTTTTCAAATTACTGCCTAATTGTTGTGCATTCAGAGTGTCTGTATTGCTAAACGTTACAATTCTGAATATATATTTTGAAAAAAAATGGCACAGGAGCAACAAACACTGGAAAAGTTGTCCAATGCTTGAAAAAAAAACAAAATTGTATGTTTCACATGTAAACAGGTTAACTGGTAACAGGTGATCATAATTGGGCATGAAAGTTGCATCCTGGAAAAGGCTCCGTTGTTCAAAAGGAAGGATGAAGTTCACCACAAAAACCGCTTGTGTGAATAAACTAACAGTGTCAGAGCAATGAGCCTCATTCACCAGCCATTCTGAAGAAGAAATGTATTCATGAAACCCATTTTCAAAGGTTCTGACATTCATCAAAGCTTTACTTGCAGATTTGTTAACATCAGTTATGGTAATTAAGAAGCAAGCCATCCAATAGCTAGTGATCGATCATGCTATTTATAGGCCCCAAAGCAGGCCTGCCAAGAAATATAAAAAAATGTGTTGAGACACTGATGTCATATCACATTACATGTTGGTGTGAAACATCACCTTGTGCTGGTAACAATCTAGATGGCGGGATGTCTCTTTGTTTGCTCTGAAAACAACTTGAAATCATATGTTGATGTTTAACATGCCCCTGTCCCAGCATGGAACATGTAACAGAGGCCTTATGAGTTGTCTTCCCCAACTTTAACTCAGTAAGTACAAAGATACTATTATTGGTTGTAAGGAAGGCCCACACTAGGAATATAGCAACCAGGTAGTGACATTGGAAATATTTTTAAAGCTTCATTTATGATGTATCTTTTTTTGCAGAACAGCAAAATATTACCAGTCATTGTTGTGTGTTCCTGACTAAAGTAAATCCAATATTCCCTCTCCTTTGAACTCTAGTTTGGTCTTAACTCCAGGTAACTCTCCACAGTGATCACCAGCTTGTGTCTAACTGTATCTGTCAGCTTTTTGGTGCTGAGCAGGTAATGTACTGAAAACTGCTGGCTGTTGCTGATGGAAGCAGAGGTAGGACTAAACCATCCAAATGCACCAAAGCTGCATGATAGCAAACAAATGATGCTCCAACTGGAGAGTTGTTGATGATTCTATCAGAGTTTGTCTCTATGAGTAATGTCTTTCATATTAAAGTTAAAGCCAGACTTGGACATGTAAATTATCATACTATTTAAGCCCTTGCTAAACAAGTCCAAACAATGCTGATCAAGACTATTTTCACCAGGGAAAGCTCTCTGTATTTCTCAGTGTACGAAAAGTTTACTAACCCCAAAACAATGTCGTAGTTCTTCACAGTGTAGCTACTTATTTGAGCTCTCTGATTGGTTCGACAGTATGTCAGTCTACCTGTATAAGCCAATACCTTGACAGGCAAGAAGGAGGGAGAGGCTGTAGAAAGAGAGCAGCAGCTAGGAGTATGGCAGCTTTAACTTTATTCATTGATCGATATTGAACACTGCAGCTTTGATATTATGTGGAAATAATTGAGGCTAAAACTTTTTCATATAGCATTCTCTCTCTTTGTCCTCCTACCACAAACAACCTTCTCAAAACAACTGAACATTTCAAATCAACATGTAAAGCTGTTTTGCTTTCAACCCTTCACATCATCCGAAAGGCGACAAAAGAGCAAAGCAACAACAACATGTTAAAGTCCATCATCTCATCCTGTCTGCGATGCTGCTAATGTGGAAGGGCGTTGCTAAACGGCCTGGCCCAACTTTGGACATCACATCTGTTAAACTGTCAAAAAACATTCGACACACAAACACACACATACACACCTCCCTCTCCCCTCTAGCAGCCTAATTGCTGCCTCTCCTTGTTCCAGGCCTGTCTGTTTTGCTCTGGGCCTGGGGGTTGGGGGCGAAGCCACCCTGTCTGGGACAGACTTCATCTCTTCCTTCTCTCTCTCTCTCTAATTCTCTATGTCTCTCTCTCCAGGGCAACATGTCACCTCTGTTTATGTCTGTCCAACTAGCACGGAGGAAAGAGAGATCAAGTGTCGCATGCTAAACGGACATCTATGCTAATCTGGAAACAAATGTAAGTCTGAACAGAGCCGAGGCACCGGGTACTGCACACATGTCACATTGACTGTGTTGATCGTCTCCATTATGGCCTGCATGCTGCAGGGCTTGTTTCCATCTACATCACATTGATTTACATGAAACACACATAAACAGGTCACTTGATGATGCCACTTTTCTCTTTTCTGCTGTTAGTCCAGGAAGACAAGGTTTCAGAGCATAATTAGATTACATCTGTACAATTAGAAACAAATCCACTCAACCATTGCCACAACTGCTTAACATGGATGTGGAAGTTCTTATTTGCTTGTTTTCTTTTTTGGGCATTCACTTTTTATTGATTTTTAAAGCCAGGCCATTTGACTTTTAAAAAAAATGAAAGAACACAACCTTGGTTTCAGAAAAGTTTGGTTTATAAGTAATGAAAAATGCAAGATCACTCAATTCAGGTCACATAGAGGTTTTGCCGCTGCAACCTAACTTGCACTGGCTTGACCAATAGCTTTGTGTGGCTTATTGTAGTAACTTTAGGTTCAAGTAACTTTTCTGACTTTCTGACACCTCTTTACAGGTCTTGATGGAACTTTTTCCCATCAGACATTTGGACAAGTCAGAAAAGCGCAGATGGCAATAATAGAATTAACCGCTACTAACAGCTAAGTCTGAGATTCAGGTGTGTTATGCTAGTAGCAAGCCAATGTGGCCTGAAGCCTCTAGTCTGCAGCGGTCTGATAAGCTCACTTCTTTCTAACTCCAAAGCCCCAAATTTCTTTAATTTTCAAATGTGCAGGTATTTGTAGTCTTCAGGCCCAACTGAATTTGACCCACTGACAACACTAAAGGCTTTGTACTATTTTTCACAAATGCAATAGTACTCAACAACTGGAAACACATGCTGAGGTGCAACATCAGTGGAATTCCCCTTTAAGACCAATGAAATCACCATGGAAAAATATACAGCGTTGGCCATCGCAATGCCAGGGCTTAAAACTCCTTCAATACAGATAGCGGTATTATTCTATCGAATGAAAGAGTGTGACAGCAACATTTCGTCGATTATGGTCCATACATCTAGGATGACTAAGAATGGGATTTGCTGCATTACCTGACAGCTAAGATACCATCTCATTTGGATGATATGGTGTCTATCCAGTGCAGTCTATCATCTACTAATTGTTTGGATAATTCTGCCAATATGAATGATAGCCCATGAGAAGATACACCTATAAGACTGATGACATGCTCATTTTGAAGCTGTTTAGGATTTGGTTATGTCCCTTTTCTGTGATGTTAGGAATCCAGAATCCTGATACTTTAAGCTTTTACCAATTCAGCAGAACAAATGTTATTTCCTTTTCCTGTGGGCTGACTAAATGTTCTTTCACTGGTTAACACGCCAGGTACCTTTTTTGCACAGATGGCAATTAAAATAGTTTGCTAAACCCATCGGTGAGGGTCTTGCAAACAACTCTTTTATCACAAAGGAAGACAACACCCTCTGCTAAGTTGGTATTGGATTTTTTTTTTTAAAGGATTTGTTTCTAAAAAAGAAAAAAAAGTGAAATGGTGAAGTTGGCCAGTGAAATGAGTAACAAGAGTAAGTCTTATTTATATCTCTTTCAAGGTGCTGGCAGATTGAAGGGTCTGTGGGCGGCAGAATCACATAGCGGATGGCCTTAATGTCATCTGCACATAACATATTCTACTCATGTTTCTTAAATACATAATATAAAGGATTGGCAGAAGAGAATGTGGTGTAGAATTCACAGGTAATCTAAAGGGAAGACTAAAAATCATCCATGATTCAAGATCACATAACAATTAACATCACTAGGGTGATTAATAATTTGAAATTATTCATTAAATATCTATGAAACACTCATGAAAAGTTCTTATGGTGATGCAATGGTTTGACCTGTTGTTCTTCAATACTTTATTTTGGTACCATGCATCCTGGGCCCCTCCATCCCAAATAAGTAATTATGTGTAATTTGGTATAAATATGAATTATACTTGCTTAAAAGTATGACTAATGATTACACAGTCAACTCTATATTTGATTATTCAATAAATAATTAAGTCTTTTTTTTTTTTTTTTTAAATGTGCCTACCACAATTTCCCAAAGCACAGAGTAACATCTTCATATTGCCTCTTTTGTCCAACAATCATTTCACATTTTTGTTTGACAAACGACTCAGAACATAAATCAGCTGTCAGAAAAGTTGTTTTACTTTTGGTGTCTTGGCTCATGTTTCAGAACTTGTTTTATGTTTACTTACTTTTATTGACAAGAAAATCCTAAGTCTTTTTATGACCTAAACCTAAGTCTGAAAGACACAGAGCTACTGTAAATCTACCCTTGAAAATTCCACTATGTGAAATTTCAAATTATACCATGTAAACTGCACTTCAGGTCCACGTATTCCAAAAATGTAGCTAAAGCCCAGCATGCATCATTTTTGCAAGACTCCTCAGTGCTGATGTCATGTTGCAAATGTGCTGCAGAAAGTAGACTTGCAGATGAATGAAGAGTCACTTAACACATTGCAATGCTGATGTAAATCTCCACATCACATATCAAAGTCATGCCTTTTCTTTGTCACCTGCCAATAAGACACTCTGCTGCTAACAATCATTTCCTGCTGTATATTGTCATGGTACATTCCCCAGTGAAGAACTAGCTCAGTGAGTGAAACAGATTTCCACAATCTAAATCAATCGTCCTTCCATCCATCTCTCGTATATCCCCCCTTACAGTCGGCAGCCCTCCCATCTCGCTAAGAAACCCATTACTCTCAGCTCACGGTAACCCCGCGTGCGAGATGTACAATTAAAACCTTATTTCTGCTGAAGGAAATTAGATTTAATGAACGGCGGGCTGGGCAACAACAGATGGTTCGTCTTATTGGAGGCACAAAGATAGACTGGGTGTTTGAACGCCTTCAGATCAAATGCCAGTGGTTATCAATTAGGAGTGGAGGTAAGCTCCTGACAACATGAAACAGAGCGGAGGCCTCGCCGCCGCCGCGGTCCTCACCTTCACTTCTGGGAAGGAGATGTTACGCTCACACTGTCGCTGGGAAGAGATGGAGCCTTTCCATATGCTGGTGTCAGAAATGCTGCACAAGCCCAGATGTTGCATAATGTCAAATGAGAAATTGTGTACTAATAAATAAAAATGGTGTTTATGATGAACTCTGCAGTTTATCTGCAGCATTAACAGCCAGGTACATCAGACAGAGAGCCTGTTTCACTTCAAATATAGCAAGGGAGTTGAAGTTTCCCCTCATTTACTTAGTATCCTAAATGTATTCTTAATCATATAAAAATTAAGAAAATAAAAATAATTAAAAAATGCTAAATTTTGAGTACATTTGGGAGCGGCTACTTCCGTGCCGTCATTCTGCTTCAAAGAAAAAAGATAAATGATGATGCCATTAAAAGTGAACTAATTAAGGAAGGCTTCTTTTAAGAACTCATTAACTGCAACCTCATTTACATAATGATGCATATTAATTAAGTTTTAATGAATCTGAATTTCCAGCAAGCCGCATTTCTTTGGCTGTGGAACAAATTGAACAAATTATTTAAAAGTGTTCTTGATTCTACTTTTCACACCAAAGGGGAGAGAGAATGCAATCATTTGTAGAAAATCATATTTTTTTTCCCCTCTCCCCAGCCTGTGCCCATCTGTTAATTATTTTTAAATGTAATCATTTACCCTTTTGTTTCACTCCCTTCCAAACCCAATCGGGAGGTAAGGGACTGGCGCTTAATATTGCAGAGTGTGTAAAAGTCTGAAATGTGTGATTACGAGGCAGATGAAAGATCGTGCTTTTGCTTGTTTTCATGTGGGATGTCGAACGCTCAACTCTTCATTGGACTGTCTCTTACTTACTGATGTGTTGTATGTGTACTGACTGTCAGGGGTCAGTTTGTTTCCTGTCACCAACACACATTGATTCTTCCACTTTGGTTCTAACAATGCTTACAGTCTGATAGCAACTTGATTGTAAGAGTGTGGGAGTTGACAAACAAGATCTAGCACCAGATATTTCCCAACAAGCCAGTTTAGCTAAGACAGCTAAGCCACTAATAGGCTAAATCATTGTCAAATGATAGCTGCTGGATTCAGAGATGGAATGCATTTCCACCAACACAGACTGTTTACCTGCAGTCAACCTAAATATACTGAAACGCAATTGGTCAGTATGACTTGGAATACTAACAGACTACAAACAGAAACCAGATCATTTTTTTAAATTCTACATCTTGCAACTCCCGTTGCGTACAGATTCTACATACATATGCCGAACATGTTTAAAGTGGTCATGCGGACTTCAACTGTTACACTGTTCAACAGGTATCAGCAAATGCAAAGAGTATTAGCTGCAAAAATGCCAGAATATTTGGAAGGGTTGAAGAGGAGGCCAGTAAGCCACAAACTGAAAACAGTATTACCAACTTTTTCCTTCCTGGATTTTCAATATTCCAGTTGACTATGTCATACTGCAACACCCTGATTTTTCCCAGTTTCCAACATGGGAAAGTAGATTTGTTTCCCCAATAACGCATTGGTTTTTGGTAGAAGAATAAGAAAGCTGTGCTGTGCAAAGTCCTGACCTAATGACCAGTATTTGTGTCATTCAAAATGTATGATTATAGTCTTAAACTAATAAAATGTCCATTGCATTACATTTGACCTTTGACTAGGAGTACAAACTGGACTCAACCCACCAAGTCTGGAGCCAGCTGTGGACATTGATACTCTCAGATTATATTGTTTATCTTTTTCTTACTGACTCATATTGCATCCATGTTTTAGCTTTTGACTTTATAAACAATTTTTATTTTATTAATCACATTATTAATCAATGCTAATATACAATATGATGAAATATACTGAAGTGATGGGAAGTAATTTATTCAAGTACTTCATTATAATTTTAAGGTATTTGACTTTACTTACTGTACTGGCATTTTCATTTCATGCAACCTCAAACTTCTAACTTTTAAGAGGCAAATATTGTACTGTGGCATTGTTAGTTTTAAAGAATCTGAACACTTACTTACTTCTAGCAGTGATTTACTGATTGAGACAGCAGAATAAGCTGAGTGGCTGTTGATGCCGCTGCTGTTAATATAACTTCCCACGTAACAGAGCAGGTACTTGACATACATTCCACATACCACACAATGGCGGGAGAAGTATTCAGACGAGCTGAAAGCAGCAATACCACAGTGTAACAATACTCAAGATTGTAAGAGTTGAGCATCTGATTATTTTATATACTGGTAAGTGGTTTAATTTATATGTATCGTATTATATTCATAAGATGATCATTGCTGTTCCTTGTTGTGGTATGTAAATCTAAAAACTAACTACTCTTAGGCCTACATTTACTACAAGTACTGTATGGTGACTGATGCTGGATCACATGTCAGATTTGCATATTATTTTTTCAACATTACTGAATTGAATATTGTATTCAATATAAAAAAAATGTTTACACACAATACTGTCTTCTTGGAATATGTACACGTTTTTGAGTTAATGTTGACAACGTAGTGTCAGTATGTCTTTATATACCATCAATTGTTAAAAACAACATTAATTTATTTAAATGGTATCAAATTCATAACAATAATTCTAATGTAGAACCCGCTGTAAGTCTTTAAAAGATACTTTCCCAAAGTGTGCAATTTCCCTTCCTCACCATCCATACTTTCCATTGGAGTGATGTAAGATTATAGGCAATTGCAGCATTGTTCATCTGTTTGTGGTTATTCACATTAACAAAATAAGACTTGAACATTTTGGAGCCATACTAAGCAGTAGACTCTATTTATCTCTGATAGCGTGAAGTCAACAGCTGCTGCTATTTCTAATGTTCATGTGGTGTGTTTTCAGGCAGAAAAGACAAAAAAAAAAA
>CAFUXE010001523.1:428282-445066 GCA_903364295.1 Serranus cabrilla | reverse complement strand
CAAAATCGATCACAAACCACCTATCTTGAATATGTACACCAGTCGTGCCACACTCAAAACACTATATAAAATAAGATGGTATGGACAGGTCCATGGATGGCCCTCATCCCAGAGTGTGAATCAAAACACAGGGAGTCAGAATGGATATTTCACTCTGTAGTGACAATGTAATAACATGCAGCAAAGCCAGCCCATAGACATGTAAGGAAAATATGTAACAACACACATTAAATATGTTGCAGAAATTTCTTGCTGTAAAGAGGTGCCATACTAATGCCTTGGCAGTAATGATGCATGGGTCAGGATTTTTTGATCCCCATACCCACCCGGCCTGTTATGAACCAACCCGCATTGCCCAACCCATTAAATATGCAGTAACCACCCAGACTCAACCTGCCCCACAAACTGCCACCTTTACAACTGTTTGGACTGAAACAAGAGGATTGAGCGTTTGGTAGATTTGTCTAATACTTCAGTAGTATGTCATGGTATCATAAGTTATCAGCAGCAATATGTTATACATTATATTTTGAATAATAAAGCATAACTTGCTCTTCATGGAACATCTACTCGTCCCCTCTGACCATACTGTTGCTGTGTTGCGACCCTCATTGTCTGATACCAATACACAAGGCGTGAAGCTGCCTTCAACTGTGTTGGAAATGTCAATATCGTAAGAACGCTGTGACAGAATACAATGAAAAAAACTGAAAGCCAAAACATGATATATTTGTGTTGGTATGTTTGTAATGAATGCAACTTGCAAGATTTTTTTTTTGTTCAAGCAGATATCCATCTGCAGGCTTTTAGTATGTGGAACCTACGGTGGCCGGGACCCGCCATTGCTGCAAATAGAAGAAACGCTGCAAACAAAAAGAAACGCCGCTGCAGCCTCTCTTTAATTTGCAGCTGCATTTCTTTTTGTTTGCAGCGTTTCTTTTGTTTGCAGCAATGGGGTGCACGGCCGCTGTAGAACCAGATGCACAGTAAAAATATAAAATTCAAAAAACGTAGAAAAAATTTGTCTCGCAAGGAGCAGTTAACGGCAAGCGTGCAAAAAGAAATCTACTTAATGATGTATAATGTTATCTCTGTTTACAGCGTATATTAATAATTTAATGTAATTTAAAGCACGTGCTGTCTAAAGCCCAACTGCAGCATTTAAACTGCTACTGCAAATTAAAATAATATCTGCTGAGTCGTCTGGTGTGTAGCGGCCGTCTTATTGTCTCAGCCTTCTTTAATTGGAGCAGGGTCTACTTTTCAAGTGTCCGAAGGTGCTGGCTATCTTCACAGTTGCCCTTTGGGGCTAAGTGCAGCATCAGGCTTGTGCTTGGAGTGATTATCCCAGATGCAATGGGATGAGACCACAGAGCAGCTCTCTGTCCTCGCCTCGGACGTCTCTTTACCCTCAGGATTGCTATGTGAGGTGTCAGGCCGCCACTGGTCATTTGAGAAGATGTGTCCTCAGTGGGGAAGAGCAGCCAGGCGGTTAGTAGGGGTGTGGGTGTCCAGCTGGACACAACATGATGATCATCATTACATGGTGTGCAAATGCTTTTCTTTATCTCAAGGCCTTGTCTTGACCACCTCCAGGCAGTTCCCCCTCCCCAGACAGGCATTGCTGTAATGGGACTAATTGGGCTGGACACCACAGAGGGACAGTGGGGTATCATCTGCAAAATATGGTTGAAAAATACTGTCGCTTAATTAGCAATGAGGTCTGACTGATCAGGACAGCTCGTTTACAGACCGGACAGTAATAGTGTCATGTCTCAGACAGATAATCGCAGCCTCTGTGTGTGTGTGTGGATGCTGATGTTATCGCTCCTGACTATCCTAAAGCAGGACAGAGGCTGACCTTAATTGCAGTAATTTAGTTAGTAGCCATACTGTATGACTCGCCGACCGGACCACGGACATCCGTCATCCGCATCATCCGTCCTCCAATCAAAAGGCTGCTCTCATTATGCCGCCCAGGGCTAAGACAAGAGGAGGAAATGAACATGGCCGGATAAACGCTTTCATTAAATAATCAAAACAGACTAACAGTCTGAGCGTCCATGTGGTGTCCAGATGATCACACCTCATGACAGGAACATGGAGGCTTCAGTCCACAGCCTGGGAAAGCTGCACATGGTGGAGAGTCCAGAGGAAATAGAGATGTGGTCAGATTCCACCATACGTCAAAGTTATAGCTTGTAGGTAAATGTGTGTATGTGATTTTTATATAGAAGTGAGTTTATTAGTCACAGCTAGCTCTATTGAGCCAGCAAAAACTGTTGAGTCCTTTGTGTCTGAGAAGCTTTGTAAAGAAAATAAGTCAGTGAAGATGTTTCACAGCTTGGGCTTGGAAGTTTGAACAGAGTTTGCATTCCAAACTGGAGATGCTAACTTATACTAAGGACTTAAAGTCAGGATGTCCTCTGCTGAAAAAGTCCCCAAATTTAAATAAGTGCACAACTTAATACCCCATTCAGCCATGCCGCTTGTATTTGGATAATTCTACATGTTGGAATTAATTTAAAAACAGTTTGTAAATTATGTTCCATAGTTTGTCTTCAGCCAAATTGTTGTATACACATTTTGTTGAAATGTTAAACTAAAGAAAAAAGTATTCGCCATAATAAAGAAAAACTCCAGTTTGCAGTTAAAGAATGAATATGTTCAGGCTTGAAACCCACAGTGTTAGAGAAACATCTCGTCTTGAACTATTGGGCCACCAGACCTATAGGACATTGGAACAATAGCATGGCACTGTCTATTAGTTCAGGTAGATTTTACCTTGTTGTTGGAGTTTGTATTTGAAAATGTCTGTGAAAATGTTGCGAAGATAAGTTTACTCAATTCCCTTTGTTCTTAGGAGAGAAAAGACAAAAAAAAAAGTGTGGACAGAATTTGAATTTGGGGCTCTTTGAGAGCAGCGACATGAACAGAATTTGATAGAGTCAGTAAAAGTGATAGTGGGCTCTTGTTTGGAACACAGTAATAAAACTTAATAATGAGTTGCATTCAAAGACACACTTTTCATTGTGCTGCTCTCCCAAATGCAACACCACGCTAACTGCAGCCAATCAGGCGAACAAACAAACAAGCCCCGCACGCAGACCAATAACAAGTCATCTATCTTCAATTTTCACTGTCCCTCTTTCATGAGAATGCCTCTTTTCTCCTCTTTTCTTTTCCTCTGGGCAATCTTCCACTCCTCATATACATCTGTACAAATTGATTTCCTCTTTACAAGGGAAGATAATGACTGTGGCAACAGAAATACCTGTAAGTGAGGGATAATTACACTGCGAGACACCACCCGCTGAGTCCCTTTCTCCAAGCCCCCCAACAACATGAATTTTAAGCTTCAATAGCACTCAACACCGTCACACCAATGAGGCACAGATTTGATTAAAATTATAGTTCTTTTTGCTCCTACTTCATCTATTAAGATAAGCATCTTGTTCAGGACATTTTTATATACATATAAAGAGGGGGGATGCTAAAATTTAACATTTCTACCCTGCTGTTAGACATAAAGGGAGCATGGTGGGGTCCACTCATGTGTTAGCTACCTGTACAAAGCTACAACTGACAATTGTATGTAACACCGTTTTCGTATCTCCCTCTGCCTCGATCTCTCCCTGACACTCTCTTCCAGCCTCTCTCTCTCTAACAAAGGGAAAAAAATCAGGCGTCGTCTTGCTGATGAGACGGAGAAACATTGTTTACTCCCATTTGTCTTGCACATGGAAAACATCAAGCTCACCAAACTGAAGTAAAGCAATGTTAATGCATGAGTGCAGCTTCTGTTGTGAAAATGTCATTGGCTGCCTGCTCGTGAAAACGCTGCAGACACGTTCTCATGCAGCAAAAACTGGGTAGTAACATGTTTCGGTATGTTGTGTTGTAATCTTCAGATCAACTAGATCAATATTCCAGTGCATATACCGTACACTGTATGGATGCTGTGTAACAAATTACATCCATCATTTGATAATAAAGGAAGTATTCAGCTGGTGGAATTGTGCGGCGTTGAACTTCAGAAAATAATTATCAGCACTGATGATAATCGCTTTAGAAGAGCATTGTCCTGCTCATTTTGGTTGTTATTACTGAATCCACACTTCCTTTGAGAGATCCGACTGTCTTTTTTATTGTTCTTATTATTATGTTTGATCACTGATTATCACTGTCACTTATTAAGTTCAATTTGTTATTGTGCAAATGATGAAATGAATTTGTTCAAACAACTGAATCAGTGACAAAAGCCTCAACTCTTACAATGATTATCTCCTCTCATTAGTAACCATTTCTCAAATCAAAATCAAAGGCGCTCTCTTCGCTTGCACTTTTTTTCCCCCCTGAAAGTCATCAAATGAGCACAGAGAACGAGCCCCGAACTTCCAAAGCGAGCCTCTTCAGGCAGGCGGAAGGAAGGAGAAAATAAAAAAAAAGGAAAAGGAAAAACACAATCGTCGGAAACAAACGAGAAAGGACAAGTTTCTATATTCTGAAGTAAGAACTAAAAGGTATGCAGATGTCTTCTCCTCCTTCTCCTTCCCAGGTGACAGGTATGTCAGGGCCCTGAAAGCCCTTGCAGTATAATTACACGCCATCCTATCTCCCCCCAGCAAAGGAGGTGTTGCTCGAACAGGGGCGTCGCACTATCAGATCCCCGCGACTCAAGGAAGGGAACCCAGGGGAATCGCATCTTTAACAAAGCCCATCTCTTTCGCCTTTAAATATCTCTAAGTGCAACACCTCCCCTCCACCGCCGCCTCTGGTTCCCCCATCCCTACCCATCCCTCCGAGCCTTTCTCCGTTCTCTGTTTCTCCACCCAAAGATTTCTGAAGTTGTCTTGTTTTTTTTTTTATTTTTTTTTTATTCAGTGAGGCGATGGTTTGGAGTCGGGTGAATGGCACCAAAGCCTAATGATGAACATCGTGAGTGTCCCCCGAGTCCCACTTTCCGTTTCTGAGTGACTGGTCTGATGTCTGCGAGGCCTCTTTAATGGGACATCAAACCTGGAGCCGGTAGAGGGAGGAACGTCTCTCTCTCTCTCTCTCTCACACACACATACACACGCACACACACACGTGATGAGCGGCACTGGTCGTCAAGAAGTCGTTCAGGATTGATCAGAGGCCTCAGCCCTTCACTGCCATCACACACTATGACACAACCAGAGAGATGTCCTATTATTAATATAGTAAATGAGGCTCAATATGCACAACATGCGACCATCACCGAGTTTAGCATCAGCACACAACTTAACTTGATCTTCTTTACCTTTAGAAATGTACAGTATGGGGGAAGAGATTCTTCCCACTCTCAATTATGTGTGTGCCGTTTCCTTAAGGATCTGTGTACAGCACATATAGGGCAGCTTCCACAGCCCCAGAAAGCAAGCTGCGCTCTTATTTTGTAATAACACCCCACCCCAGATTTGCCTTTTGTCAGTTAAAGTGTGGTCATTTGATTATACCAAAATTTATGAAAGAACATGCAACATATAAGCATAATAAAGACTGAAATAAAGATATTAAAGGTAGTTTGACACAGGGTCTCTTTATGACAAAAAAAATATATAAAGGAGGCATCTTATTCCCAAATACATAGGTGATTAATTAAATGACCACAGTTTAATGCCACAAAGAGAAACTGGGGCCTTCTGGGCCCTTTTTTGGGCCATAAACCTCAAGGCAGTGGTCCACCCTCAAAAGAGAACCAGTTCTCTTGTTGATGCTAAACCTAGACGAGCAACATTAACTCTTACATTGTGGGAACTGTATAAAAGAAACTGACGTAGTGAAGCTACCATCACCCATTAGTTTGTAGATACTGTTTCTGAATTCTGGCCGTTGCCATCTTGTTTTCTTTGAGCCAGAAGTGACCATATTTGGCTGAGAAGGTGGAGCTGGGGAGGTGCAAGTTCAGTCATAAAATTTAGTGCTCGCGAGGTAGCCTTGTTATTTGCCATAATGCGTATTAAAGCTGGGCTGCTAATTTTGGCAAGTGAAAAAAATAACAACAAAAACAAGGTGAAAGCTACTTCAATCACAAGGTATCCACTTCCTGAAGCGTACGTTGCTTTATAGATTATTTTAAACCATCATTTACAATATGATAACTTCATGCTGTATTAAAACCAGCAAGTGAGACCATAAACCCAAAGTTAACTGAATAAGAAGTGGGGTCATTTTCTCATAGATTTTCATGCAATCAGACTTGTTTTTTTTTTTGCCATCAGTGCAGTTGCCACCTGCTGGCCATTACAGAGAATGAAGCCAATGTGGGAGTGCCTTAAACCAGCACTTTGCAAAAAGTATTTCTTTGCTGAATAACTTTGAGGAGCAAATGATCATGTGATTCCTCACTTGTATTCTTTAAACAGGAATAGCCAATCAGCTGAATTATAAAGGATGAAATCATTAGAAGACCCTGGATGAAATTGGCAAGACAAGTTGTGGCAGGGTAGTTAAGGTCAGAGTAAATTTAAAAAATGAAAGTATCATTTGCAGACAATCAGGATGCATTGGAAAATATTGGAAACAGAACCAGCGATTAGCTTTATTTTTTGTTGTTGTTAATGAAAGCTGCCCTATTCTGATTTGTACATGTCTAGATAACACATAATCCATCATAAACATTTTCTGTTGTAATTGTTTGTTGTTGTTATAAGTATAATAACACTAATAAGCTCTAATAAAGATGCTTCGCGAGCTCTGCATTCGATTTAATTACATTTAGGATCAATAACAAAGGATTTTTACTTTTGAAATAACTTTTTTTAATATACCCATCATTTCTAAATTAAACTTTTAATTAGTAGAATAAATAGGTATCATGTATTTTTAGCATTTTGTGTTTTTTCAAGAACCATTTAGCATTGCAAAATGTGTTTAAATAAAGACCAACAGATATCTTTATTTGCTGCAGTGTCTTATGAAAAACAGCTTCAAATGTTTTGTCTTTTTCAATGAAAGCATTTATTGAAATGTGAGTTATGACAACCTTACACTTCAACATGCATGATAGAAAGCAGAGAATGATAAGCTGTGATATGTTTGGGTCAAAATAGCCCGAGGCAGTCAAATACAATAATTAAAATGGCTTCAAATTCTCATTTGAAAGTATTTCTTATGAATTAATGTCATCTTTAGACAAACTTTGCTTCAATTTATGCTCTCCTGAACGTTTATTGTTAATTTAACAAGAAAGACGTAAATTCAGAAATGATTGGATGTTACACGAACATGACAATCTTTTTAAAGTCTGATGCTGCTATATAGCATACAGTATAGTGGCAGAATAAACTGGTGCTGACTGGAAGCCGCTTCCCTGTACGTTTTTATAGACTCTAACTTTAAATTTGATTTACAATGTTCTCAGTTATTATCAAGTTGGATTTTCAGCTTTTAACCTCTTCACCCTCACTACAAACACAAGCTGTGCAGCCAAGCATCATTCACACCAACGCAACTCTAGTTATGCTTTTACTGATCAAAATGTGTGTGATTTGCATGATTAAAATAATAATAATTATATATATATACAGAAATCATAAGAAAAACCTGTTAACTGAATAGATGAATGTGGATTAAAAAAAGCTTCTATATTATAGTATGTTCAGTTGATAAATTTACCATATGTGCACATTTTGAAATATGTATGGAGTTTACACTGTATGCAGGTGCTGTGTTGGGTTAAATACAACACTTTTACTTTTGTACGACAAGTCATTCATTAACTTTTAAGCTGGGCATGTCATCATAATGGGTTTATGCACAGGTGATAAATGCAGCGCAAAAAATGTTGAATTATCAGTCATAATCACATAAACTAGTATATAAATACAATAGATGTTTGTGTCTTTTCCAAATTCAACAACAGTGTATAAAAGGGAATTTATAGTATTTGCATTTGACGGAATGATAAAGAAAATATAGTTTTGAGTTTGGATATTTCAGTATCTCGGTGTAAACGTCACATATCTTCAATAAAAAGCCGGAAGAAGCTTAAACAGAATACAGACTGAAGCCTTTTAAAGGGGAATTAAATCGGGAAAGCAAATTAAATGTAAAACAACAGAAAAAGAACCCTTTCCAACATAATATAACATGCTGTATAAAAATGTAATATTTGCTCATGCCGTGCATCTTTTTCCCAGTTCTAATCTTTTCGGGATCATCCTTAAAAAGGTTGCAGCTCGAGTCTGGAAGGCGCTCAATAAGGTGTGCGGCGCTAACCTAAGTAGGTCAAACTATCTGCGAAGAACGCAACTCCACAAACTTTCCATCGTCAATGCCATCACAGCGAGGGTGGGGAGGGGGAGAAGAAAAAACAATTCACTTGTCACAAACTTGACACCTTTCTCCTTTTCCAGGAGAGGAGGAGGAGGTGAGGGAGAAAAGAAAGAAGAAAAAAAACTCCAAAGGAGTGTTTCATTGTTCTGAAGTTTCCCTCCCTTTTTGCTTTGCCTATCATTGCCACTGAAATCAACACTTACCTTGTCAATGACAACCTGGCAAATTGCCAGACATTAAGGGGAAGTGCACAGGGCCTGCAGTGCGTATATGAATGAAGGGTTTTTGTTTTCATGTGTATGTGTGTATGGCAGGGGGTGACTGTGTAATGCCTGGTCCCAAGGGCAGCAGGCAGGATGCTAAAATAGCTCCTTGCTCGCTTCTGCTCTAGTGCGGGATGGGGTTTTTGTTAAAAGGTTCCCTTTTTTTCCAGCCCCGCAAAAAACCTGTGAAAACAAGAGCAGGTTTCGTCTTCAGGGACCCCATTACGAGGCATTGTGAAATTATCCGAGCTTGATTAAACCTGCTGAGCTCTCAGACAAAACGATCCCTATAATCACAGCTGGAGAGACAAAAAGCTAAATCCCGCATGGAATAATAAGAGCGCTCTCCTTGCATTTTTCTTGATTTAAAAAAAAAGGGACGGTTCATGTCCATAGCGATGGATTTTGGAGAAATATACAGCATGTAAAAATGACAAAATAGCCAAAGCCAACTGCTCCTCTTCAAAATTTCCACAGATCTCATAGCGTAGCAGTAACACCAATACAAGAAAAGCAAAAATCTCTCGCCTGTAACAGAGTGTGAGATTCAGATGCAGGCTTTAACCTGAGGACAGATTTTTTCTTTTTCTTTTTTTTCTCCTGCATTTGGGACTCCTCTGATGGTTTTCCCGTTCCACAGACAGTATGGGAAGCTACCAGATTGCAGTGGAGAAATAATCACTGCCAGAGCAAATTCATCTGTTTTGCGATAACGGTACATTTCAGAGAAGTTGTCCGACACCTCGGCTCTGAAATGTTCTCTTATACACTGATAACTGCAACACTATGGCCATTTGTCTGTTTGCTCAAAAAATCTTTTCCCTATATGTATGGAAATTTGCAGAAGGCCCATGCACACCAAGCAATGCCCGAACAGAAAGAAGAGAAAATTAGAATGGAATAGGTGGGGCGCCCTGGTAACTCACCTGGTGGAGCTTGCGCCCCATATACTAATGCTGAGTCCGGAGTACAATAGCAACAGCCCTTTACTGCATGTCGACTCCCCCTTTCTCTCTCTCTCTTTCTCTCTCTATCTCTTCAGCTTTCAGCTATGCTATCAAATAAAGGCAAAAGTAAAAATAATGGAAAAAGTGATCCAAAAGACACTAGACTGCATGGGGTCTGTTGTCTTATACCGTGTATGTACATAGGGGCTTGGTACAGCAACCCAAATACTTAATACAGCTAAGGTTAGTCAGGGAATAAGCTGTTTTCAGATCCAGACTGATGGTTGTGAGTTCAGCATAGCACCCATGGTAGGCACAAGAGAAAAACAACACAAGCTTTTCATGCGTTGGTTGCACCAACTCCATAAATGCGCAAAGGTACAGCTTTAAATAATGACAATACATCAAATTCACAACATGATCTCCAACCTAAACGACAGAACAGACCATAAGCCAATACCCCACATAACATATGAGGAGCGAAGCGTTCTAAAAATACACGTCATTATACATACAGGTATGGTTCGTAGTTGTAAAAAAGGCTGCAGTTTCTGTGAATTTAGGCTACAAAACCACTGACCTAGGTTGAGGGCAAAAAAACATCCTGGTTAGACATAAAAGACAGTTTTAAAGTAAATAAATATACATAAATGCTGGCAGTGAAGTAGTTCTAGTGTGACGTGAGCCATGTAAATCACGTAAAAAAACTTGATTCCCAACCATGAGCCACGGATGTAAGGTACTTAAATATGTAAGTTACGTAAGAAGTCTTGCTTACTTTCGTTCTCAAAAGAGGCACAAACCTATTCTCCTGGGTGAAAGTCCAGCTTCTGTATTTATTCCGAAGAATACAATGATGTGTATTGTATTAGGAGTAACTTGTAGTCATAAACCCACAGAGAATCAGCATATTGTTCATCTTAAATGTTCTGGTTCAGTTCCATCAATCTCTCATCAAAGTCAGCAGCAGCAGCTGCCCCCCAAGTCAACGGTCAATTTCTCAAACTAGACATGGTTCGATTCAATGAGGAGGATTTACTTCTCTTCCCAAAGGGACTGCCAAAACACTCAATTAAAACCCAAGAAACCTATTGGGTGAGACGTGAAAAGTCGCAATCTACAATGCAGCAAGTCCCTTTGCTTTCGAATGACGGATTCTGTTTGCATAAAGAAAACTTGTCTGCAAAGTGTCCGTCATCCAAACAAGTATGAGGACAAAAGCTTGCCATCAAGGAGAGAGGTAATCTGTAACAATTCAGAAAGATGGTAATAATGGCAATCTCATTTCAAAGGCATTGATAGTTTCACAGGTGTGGGGTCTCAGATCCTGTTTGATGATCTGACAAGCATCTATGACACTTTTAGCACTTCTAGACTTTGCTTACCTTCTACATTTACATCATTTTTAACAGTTGAACTCGGTCTGATTGGTCAGGATGTCAAGAAATTGCTGTCATGCGTTCCCCCCCTTACAAGTTTGTGTCACATTTGGCCTTTCTAGTTCACTGACATTAAAGAAGGGTGGCATTTGCAGGAACTGATCCCTCACAGGATTCAAACACAGGATATACTGGCTACATGGCAGCCAACACAGGCACCGCCAGAGAGCATACCAATCTATTTCTAATGAAAATACATAAATAAAACATGCAAATTTCTCAGCCAGCTGCTCTTGTCAGTTCCGCAGAGCTAAGTCCCGATCAACAAACTCGACTCATCCTCCGTCAGCAGTCTCCAAAGGGCCGGGCTCTCTCCCCACTGCATCGCTCTGCATTCATTTCCATTCTGCCCTCTTTTGCTTTAAAAATCCTTACAATTGTGGCCTCTTTTGCATTTGGCCCCTATCTACACCCACCACCACCACCTCCTCCCCCCACCCGGGATGGGGAGATGCTGCTGTCCATGTGCTTATTCGGAGAGAAATGGCCTTTTGTCTCTGCTGCTCCCCGTCACAGAAGGTCACGCAGGCTTACCCCCGCCGAATAAAGCCTCGGCCATTGTTATAATTTGCATTGATGCATAGAGAGGAAAGATAGGGGTGGCAGAGGGTGAGGGTGTGTGTGTATGTATGTGTGTCTATGAGTGGTGATGTTTGGGGGGGAGGTCGGTGTACCATGAGGCAGGGCGGGAGGAGGTTATGCAGAGCGAGGGCGTCTTTGCATGGAAATGTGAGCAATGGACGGACACCATATTTTCTTGCCCCCCTCCTCGCCCTCCCACCCCACACACCAACACACACACACATCACCCACCCTTGGGGGAATTGAAGGCCTCTTCCTCTCAAGGTCAGTGTCAAGGACAGAGCAGGGCCAATTAGTATGCAGATCAGGGGTGTGATGTCGTTTAAGGGTATTGCTCTGATGCAATCACATTAGTTAGGCCAGGAAGAATTCCCCGTCTGACCTCAATCATACGAGGGGCTGCGGGAGGAAGTGATGGGAGAGAGAGGGAGAGAGAGAGACCTGGATCACCTGCAGCCAGCCACTCTCTATCACCACCTCACCTCGCCTCTTATTTCTTTTTTGATGTGACATGTGACATATGGACAGATGAACTGACAGAAAATGGAGGATTTAATGGAAATATGAAGTTCCCTCTACACGTTTATGCTGGTTTTAATACATAAAGAGTGCATTTCTTAGGCTCGAGGCAGTATATATGAAAGTTGGCATGTATATTGCTTGTTTTCAGATTTTAAAAGACTGCTATTTTCTCTTTGAATAGTTTTGAAATACACTTATTCCCTTTCTTTCTGAGAGCGAGATAAGACGATTATCATCAATCTTGTCTGTTTGTGTTAAATACAGAGCTGGAGTCAGGGCATGTATAGCTTAGCTTTCTTAGTAAGAAAGAGCTAGCCCAGCTCTATCCAAAGATCAAAAAAATGCCTGCCAACACGTCTAAGCTCACTGATAATGTAGCCTGAACACATTCTTGCAGTTAGATGGGAGATAGGAAGATGGATATTAACCCATGTCTGTGCATTAAGTACAGAATAGGGGTCACAATGTGATTAGCCTAGCCTAGCATAAGGACTAAAAGTAGCTCTAATCTAGTCTGACAACATCCATGGATAAGGCTACCACTCGCCACCTATTTCAGAGGGAATTGGCCTCTGAATCTAGAGGGGGCACTGTCGCTGTATCCTGGACTTGGCATGACCCAAGAAGACAACAAACCAGAGCATTTTTTTTCCATTATGCCACAATGGTAATGGGTGCAGCCAGATGCTGTGTCAGCACTGTGAAGATACTTACAGGCAAACTTTAAAATACTTGACTTTTTTATGGCTCTGGCCATTGGCTCTTTTGTTTAAAATAATATTGCATCTCCCAAATGTATTTTTCAGATCGGGCCACAAACTCACCATCACACCCATTATGTTTCTAATAATCCCTCACTGCACAAGAAAAGTGATTATAACTGCAGTGGCTCAAAGATGAACTAGGGCATGGGCCTGGAAACTGTAATGGATGTTCAGGCAGTTTGGGTCATATTTTGGCATAAGCTTATATTTTCTCCTCCGAATCCATTTTTTCTCTTGTGTACATTCGTCTCAAATGTTTTTACTGTTTACATTAGTATGGCCTCATTGTCAGTTTGTAAGTGATCTGAAAAGCACCATGACTTGCATTAACCTTTGTGAAAGGTACTATGGAAATAAAGTTTGACTGATTTATTGATTGACTGAAAATTAGTACAGTAATTAACTGATAAAACACATGCCTGGACCCAGGTTGGTTTACTTTTCCTAAGATAAATATCCAACACATATAATTCACATTTACATTTCTTTCAGCATATTCTCCTAAGTAGTACATAAAAAACAGGATACTGGACAGGCTCTTGGTCAGTAAGGCATCCTTCACAAGAGACAGCTTCAGCCTCAGAGGGAAGACTATCATTTTGCCCTTCCACCACCACCCCTCTCTCTTGCTTTTTTGAGAAATCTATGTCTGGGTTGTAAATTTCTTCCAATTCTTCCTTTTTCACTCCCTCTATCTTTCTCCCCCTTGTCTGAATTAATGAGATGGGGTTTGATCAGGGCAGCCAAGTGTTCAGTGGGAAATCTCACAGCCCGCCTTGTGTCCCGTAATAGAATTTGCATCTAATGCATACATAAATCAAACATCTTTCTGGACATTTTCATATGCATAATGTCATTTCATCCTGTTTCTTTCCAAGTGGGGAGCTGTGCTGGGCTGAGGGTGGGGTGGGGGAGGAAGGAGAGGGGGAAGGGGGGGGTTATATGTAGGTGGCAGCAGGAGGATTGTAGTTGGTGCAGAGAGGTTATTTTGTTTTTATGTTTTTTTTTCCTCTTCTCTTTCTGTTTCTCTCAGTCTTTCACTTTTTTGACTTTCTCTTAATGCTTTCAATTTATTTTGCTGACTGTGTAGCCATGGTGTGAAGCCATGCATTGGAGATCTTTGGGGTTTTGGTTGTCAGATGCTTTTATTGAGAGATAAAAAAAAAAATAGAGAATACATGTGGATATGTGTGTATGCGCACACGCCTCCATCTGTGTTTGTAAGTGTGTGTGTATGAGGCATGTTGATGGGTGTTCAGAAGCAGTAGTGGAGGCTGCTTCATCACATCTCTACCTTATTCTTGGGGGCTTTGTTATGTAAATGCGGGAGAAAAACTAGCAGATTCAAAGTGCTTTCTCTTCACAAGGAGGTAGGAGATAAAAAACAAAAAAAGGGAAGTGACAAGGTGTCTTGATTGTCCTTAGTGCTTTGCTACTCCTGCACTAACAAGGCTTGATATTGTAGAAATTCCATTTGCAACTGTCTCAATTTGCATGCCTCGGACAGTGCTCATGTGCACTATCAACTCTTCCTGCTTCACCAGCGAGGAGAGTAAACACATTTGAATGTAGGACAATTACATATACCAGACTAGATGTGTCTGCATTGTGCTGCATACGGGCGAGTCAATCTCAATGATAATGATAATTGACAGTGATTTTTGAAAATCCCCACACATGCATATTTGCATCTTTGAGCTGCAGCACCTCACACTTCTGTATTAGGCTGAGATCTATAGACACATCACCTGATATTATATGTACTTCACTACATCACTCATTCCCTGCTGGTTCTTGGTTTCTAAGTAAAGTAATTAAAAGTCATTTTTTGCATGTTTGAAACGAAAAATATGTCATTTTCTGTCTCTATAACCCGCAGGTTATATTAGGTTATAATTTATTAACACTGAACATAGGATGTTAATGTTGGACTTTGTTGTAAGCTAACGCTAGCCTGCTAACGCTAATACAAGCCTGCATCATCAGTTAAACAAATCAAATTAAATTAATGATAAATGTTTTTGTTGGTCTTGTTGGTCACAATAGTCCTGCCCTCAGCCCCTGATATAAGTGGTTCTTATTTTCTGAACAGCAAAGAGTTGGTGCTGCTCTGGAACCAGTTTTCCTGTGCGACAGCCAGTTCTTTGGCAGTCAAACTTTGGTCAAAAATGGGTATGTGCCCAGTGCCAGCTAGGACTGCCTCCAATCCGCTGCAACCTGAGCTCATATCACAGGAAACTAAACCATCATGGCTTTGGAATTGACCTTGCTACTAAAGCTACCAACCTCCACCTCCTGCATCCCCTGTAATGCAGACAGAACTACACCTTCATAGGCTGAAGTCAGCACAAAGAATAAAGATTGTGCTATGTGTCTGCTGGTCAACAAATGAACCATGAACCATAGACTGCAGAAAATATGGACGTGGTCGCCATTACCCCTTGTACATACGCATGCTGGCTCGGCTTGACAAGGTTTGACTTGACACATCAGCCCAGCAACAGAGCAACCTGTTAAAGGTTTTTCTTGAACTGACGTTTGTTGCAAGCGATTTTCTGTGACACAGCAAGGCAGGTGAAAGAAGTCGGAGGTGAGCTGTTTGGAGAGGTGCAGTATGATTTTTTTTTGTCTGCATGTAATATCTCGCAATACCATAAAACTTCAATGAATAGCGCATGCTTTTATATGTGTCAATCACTGAATTGGATGCTGGATAGTATTTAGGCTACTGAATAACATCTAAATTACAAATCATTCCTTGGATCTAACTCTGACAGACGGAACATCTAGGCCAACCTCATTTACTCAGAGATAGATGGATAGATAGATAGATAGATAGATAGATAGATAGATAGATAGAAGAGAAAGCAGAAGTAGAAGTAGTAAAAGCAGAAGTAATAGTATTAGCAATTCTTATTTTGAAGATAGTTTTTTATTCTTTAAAGGGAATAAAAAGAAAGTAAGTAACAAATTTTTTTTAAATTAATTGTTGATTCATGTGATGGTTTGTAAATTACATTATGATGCATAACTGCAACCAACTGGAATGGGTTGTGGAGGGTAGAAATGGGAAATTCCATCACCACCTGACTAAGCGGGTCCTCGATTGTAGTAAGAATGGAATAACATCCACTTCCATCAGACCAGGTAAAGTCTGCAGCAGTCCATGGAAGCAGATTGTGGAGAATATGACTGAGCCATTACTGTGTTGTACTTGTACCTGCTGGAAGTCTGTGCACCATGATGGGAATTTCTCACTCATGTTCAAACTTTTTTTTAACTTGCATGCACAAGCTCACATCCTTCATAGTTTGTGCTGCCTATTTGTTTTTATCTGCACTCTTTGTCTTTGTATGCATTTATGGTGCCTTTATTCAGCCACACATCATATATAACACCTTAACACAGACATCCACTCTAGCTGGCTGAAAACTTTCCAAAGCTTACACTGACATGTAAAAAGTTGTTCCTCTGAGACATGCGACAGTCCGTCAGGACTGGCAGTGCAGCAGCAGGCAGTCAGCTGTGGTTGTGTGTGGTTTGTTGTGTCACATGCTGCAGGATCTTCGTGCTGACCTCGACTCGGCCCGCCTCCCTGCTCTTTAATGTAATGTGACGAGGATGTGTCCACCCTCATAAATAATGTGAAGAGCTGGAAGCGCCATCTCTGTGTTTACATGGCGATTAGGTGTCACCTCTCTTCGTTTTGATATTAATTAAAATGTAATGTGTTTTCATTTATTTTGCTCATCTGAGAGGCTGCCATGCATAGTAAACAGGAAGTCATGAGCTGAGGGAAGCAACTTCACAGTGTAGCATGTGTTATATATTCTACAAAAAAACATTGCTTTTGACTTTTTACTTTACGAAAGACATTTTTCCCCAAGCATCATCGGCATATATAGGTTAGTACTTTCGATGGTCACAGCTTCAAATTTAGCGAGAAGCAGAATTTGGATCTATATA
>CAFUXE010001523.1:412340-423642 GCA_903364295.1 Serranus cabrilla | reverse complement strand
TTACTTTAAATGGTGTCAGCCTTTTTTGTCTTTTATAGACCACTCATTGACATATATGACCATATAAAGTGTTCACACAGCCAACAAACACACAGCAAAATCCATGATGTTCACTAGCTGGTCTCTATCTGCGCCTGTCTGTTGTGTGCAGATGGTTTCAAACAATTCATGAATTTTCCCCTTGCTTTTTCTTTTTTTTTAATATAATTCACTTTTAATTGAAGCAATACTGTACCATAAAGTGCACTTTTTAAGCTACATATGTGACATTTTATTGGTCAGATAGCCAAGATATTTTGTATCTTTTTATTTTGTACTTCAGTTTATTCTTCAGTATCTGAATATTTCCTTCTGTAAGTACAAATGGATTTTTCTGTCCAATGCTTTGCCCAGCAAAACCTAGTCAACCTGATATGGCTCATTTAAATGCAGGATCTCAAAGCAAATCTCTGTTTTTAGCCCATTCCTTTTTCCCTTTGAGAAATTAACCATTCTATTCACTGCATAAATTTTCAGGTTTTGCCCGTGTGACACTCGGGGGTGTTGAATTTTTTATAGCAAAAAACGGTCTAATAATTGTTGAACAGATGTAAGTGTTGGAGAGTGGGCTCCGTCAGAGCTCATAAAATGAAATTAGCATGTTAACCCTGGCTATGCCTGGGAATGGAGAAGGAGGGGCGACAGCAGTGCAAAGGAAAAGAGTAGGGAGATGTACTGACTGAAATGGACTCCTTGGTTGGGATTAATAAGGCGGACTGGTGCACTTGGCGGCCTGGAAGGCGAGCAGCCATGGGAGCTAGGAATTGAAATGGGTTGTACGTGATATCCCATAAGCACTGAACATACATGTGTTCTGTATGTATGACAATATTCCTCTTCCTCACCATGCTTGTAATGATCCCAGCCTTCCCTGTCACCCAGAAGTCTCATGATTTAAGTTCTGAGGATGGAAACCTCTGGAGGAGTTACGTGACATGACAAAACAGTACCCATGGTTTCATTCACTTTTGAAGTGACACATTAGAAAGTCCTGAGCATTCCACACACTACTCAAAACTCTCACCATGTCTGAAGCCAAGCATGAAGTTTGTTCATCTAAACCTGTTATCTAAAATGTCTTAATTTATCAGTTCTTTGCATGTTTCCTCATTCAAACAAGAATATCACGTTACAACAGTATGCTAAGTTATCACCTTTTTCGTGAAAAAACACACCTCACTTAGTGGCCATAGGATCTAACCGCTAAACCCTGTGAAGCCCCTGGCATTTGTCAATTTGACTGAAAAGTCAAACAAATAAAACTATTGAAATGTCATCAAATTTGTTCCCAATTAATGCTTTCTGCCAAACAGAATTGGCGAACATTGTAAACATTACCTGCCACACATCAGCATATTAGCATTGCCATTGTGTGTGCATATTAGCACATTAAGCGTTGTTTATGTCCGTCACTCGCTCGTCTCATGGAACAGATAGGATTCCATTCTACTGAATGTATCAACCCATACTGAGACCGCCCCACGTTTTTATATGCTTCAGGCCTATTTTGTTGCTGTTGATATCGTACATATATCTCACTGTATATGTGTTTTGAACTTTTTAACTTAATCCACATTCATTGATCAAGACTCCCAGTCTATCTGTGAGTCTTCCATGAAGAGATGGAGGAGTGGAGGACGTGTGGAAGCCTCAGTTTCAGCACTTTACTATGGTATGGTGTTTTAAAGAGTGATGCGTATTATAATTCACTTAACACGATGGAAGATGAAGTCAGTGTGGATTGCACGATAGAAACTATACACACCGTCCTTGTCTTGCCCATTCTACATATATTTCTACCTTATAAATCACTAAGAATGATATATGAAAGTGTTTTTTCGCATATTTTCTATAATGAACTTGATAATCCACTGAGTTCCAGGAGAGACAAAGACAAGTATTATGACAGTTCGGCAGATCACGGAGCTGTTTGTTATCTTACATCTTGCAACACCACAGTTTCCCAAAGAATCCCGAAACACAAAACCACATAAAAACACAGTAAATACCATTAAATTCAAACCGACTAACTGATCAGTGAGATCAAAGTTCAGCCCAGACTCTGGGCATTTCAATTTCCTTCACCCTAATGTCAGATGTACTGTGAGAAATTTGTTATTTTCTGTTTTTTTCACAACATCTGTGTAAGTCGCTGGTATTTAAATAAACAAGTGTCTGTGGCTTGAAAATGGATGGTGTTTACAGTCTTTTGGAGTGGATATTGCTCGGTCTCTGGCGTGTTACTGGCATCACTCGACTTGCTTGATCTGGTCTATCTCCACAGTCCCCGGCTGGCTGAATAATTTAACACTGACCCGCGCTGAGCGAACAGGCCTGAAGTTTGACCTAAAGATTTGTTTTAACTGTGAGCGCTCAAAGTAAACGATGTGCGGCTCTCGGCACGGCATGGAAACTTGTGTGTCCCTCATGTTTATGTAATGTTGAACACAACCCTCTTTTCAACCCTCCAGCCTCTTCTTACTTGCCCCACAATCTCAGATCTAGTTAACTCCTCTGCTGGCCTGTTGTGGGACTCCTGCCGCCTTTCATGCATCACATTTGGTCCATTTTCGTAGTTTGTTTCGTGATTTGTTTGATTCTATTGTGCTAAATGAGCATCTTGTGCTTACAGTCCTGGCTTGGTGAAAGGAATACTTCTCCAAATTGATCCCATCCATTCAACCCACGACACACTTCTTCTTTGAACAATTACTGCACCATTTATTCCAGGCCCCTGAAAGGCCTCCTGTACCTTGATGAAGCCCTTTAATAAAAGCCCATTAATACTTTGCATAGACATATGATATAAATTCACTAGCTGTTAATTACATGAGCCTGTGAATAATTTACAGTCTGAAAATAAATTGATAGCACAGCAGTCCATTGAAGCTGCACAGAAAGACAGGAGGCCCCTTTGATTCAAATGATGCGTGCGTTGTGTTTGCACCTCCCACAGAATACACAATCACCTCTGATGAGCCTAATCATCCCCCTTGTGCTGCTGTATTAGACGAGGGCCATCAAGAGCTAACTGATCCACTGTAACCCATGTATGCAGCTGCGTAGTGACATCATATCAATATTTAAAATCTTTCTCATGCATGTATTCCGGCTTGTCCGACTTCATTAAGGCCATTTCTCATCCCTCAGGCTGGGACACATTCCCTCCGGAGCTCTCAGATGAAGGCCGGGAAGAAATGCCACCGCTGCTCGGATCTTCTCATGTATGTGCTCCCCTGCTAATATCTGTGTCCATTACAAGCAGGAGAGCCCCCAAAATGTACATGTGTATACTTCCTGAGTACCTAAAATCGAAGGTTTGTATCTTACAAGGTACAAAATAATAGCTGAAAAAAGGTAAAAAGACTTAAAACAGGATCTTCAGGATTTTTGTGTCTGAAATCATTGCTCCATGACAGTCTGGAGCTGCCCTATCATAACTCCATCCCCAACACTATAAAATGATTGAAAGTATCAATGTCTAAAGTGAAATGCTACATACATGATAATTCTGGAGCATTTTATAAACTTAAAAATAAGCCGTTATTGTCTACGGGTGGTTGCGAGGACCTCCGTGCAGACACAGAGAGCCAACATGAGAGCAGATCTCTGCACTGCAGAACTCCCAAACAGAGACACGATTTATTCTCCGTAGTTTGTTTGGCAAGAAACACAAAACACTGCTCCTTTTTTCTCTAGTTTATGACCATATGTTTTACACTTGGATGGTTAACATTAAATTGTTAGTAAACCATTACAATGTTACTTTAGCTTTATGCCAAACTGGCAAAGCTAACCTAAAATGTGTAAAGATTTTAAAAATGGATGACAATCCAATGGTTTGTGGGTTACATTTTCAGAGCCTCAATCTACATTAATATTCTTTTACACTGGACATCTCATCCGATATGTGCTTTCTTACTTTGACGGCCCTGATATTTGCTATAGAATGTGGCGAAAGTGCCCTGTTGGATGTCCCTGTGGTAGATAAAAACACGATGAAGTGCCCTCCAGGGTGCTCTATTAGTGGACACATTTTTTTAAGTGCCAGTGGTGCCCCAGGTGCCCTTTTTTTATTTTATTTTCGCCCCTGCCTCTCAAAAAACCTGAGTCCGCCAGTGCTCCTTACTAGTTTCCTGATAGTTTGACAGACAGTTCATGAGACCTGTGAGACTGAAGCACCACAGCGGAGTTGTGGGACAGAAAACCAGAACAATGAGCTGAAAGAGGCTACAAAGCCAATAAGGGGGAACTGCAGAGTTGGTAAATGATTGTTTGTGAGTTTATCATTTCAAGCAACTCCTTTCACATTACATTCATTTCATTATTATTCGGTTATTTTAGAGATGAATGTCATAGCAAAGTTATTTTAAAAATTATATTGGTAATTTAAAAAAAAGGTGTCATGTACTTTAGGATACAGAGCATGTCAGAGATGGTCTTTTACATACTTTGGTTGTAATGAGTAGTCATTGAGTTATTCTCCTCTGACCTCTGGCATCAGCAAGGCATTTTGGCTCACTGCATATTTTCTCTTTTTGGATCATTCTCTGTAAACCCTGGAGATGGTTGTACATCATCAGTTTGTGAAATAATCATACCAGCTGTCTGACACCAACAACCATGTTCAAAATCATTTAAATCACCTTACTTCCCCATTCTGATGCTGCTTTGAACTTCAGCAGCAGCACTACATGTCGACATTCCTAAATGCATTGAGTCGCTGCCATGTGATTGGCTGATTATATATTTGCATTAACGAGCAGTTACACGTGTGTACGTAATAAAGTGGTGGGTGATTGAATTTCTGACAATAATACACCTTAATTTTTTATTCTTGCACATTACAAAAATGATTTTGTATTTTAATATCCTGTTCGGGCTGAATGACGGCTCATGCCAGGCTGTGAGACCTGCTCCATTAGCTGGTCAAAAGCGGACAGAAATGAAACAAAAGCCTTCAGTCTAGTAGATTGGGGGGGAAAAAAGTGGCTGGCCGGGCACTTACTGTAGGAACCGTGTTGAGTTTTATGCAGCACTTACAATTCGCTGGCGGACTAACAGCTCCCATTAAATTCACCCGCAGTCCCCTATTCAGGTGCTAATTGATACCAAGGCCTGGGTTTGTCAAGGCAATTATTAGTATGTGCTTAAAATGGCTAGTGATGGCCTTTGAGGGAAACTGAAACAGCAGGGGGGTATTTCACTTTTAAAGGCACGGCACGGTTAATAATAGGTAGAAAAAATTATCAGTGTATCACATTGGCAAAAGATGACATCAATATGGGGATTTTCAATTTCACCATTCATTAGAGTCTCAGATTTAAAAGAAGGGAGTATTGAGGAGTTAATTTGAAAGGCATTAGGGTCTGTGCATGTGCTGGTAATTAACACTACACACACAAATGACTCCATGATCAGAGCTGAGAATCCATGACACCTCAACTCCAGCTCTCCATCTTTTAAGTGCTCCAGCTACATTCCATTTAACATGGCTAAAATGGGCTCTTATTATCTTATGTTCTCCACTGACCATAAAAGGCCAAACGAGTGCGTAAAGTCCTTGTAAATTTAACTACTGTGTAATTCACCGTCTTTCTATACTTGAGAAAGACCTGAGAGAGACCTGTACTGTGAATCAAGTTCAACATTTCTAAGGTATCTTTCTATAATTTAGAAACCCTCAGTCCCACTACAGGGATGATCAAGTCAGGAAATCAAGCCAGAGTTTCCTTATCTAGTTATGAGTGCATTCATATAAATGACGTAGTGTTTGCAACCTATGACTAATCTCAAATATGGTCAAGTGTTCTGGCAGCGGAATAGTATATTTTACAAAGAGTACATTTGAATATTAGGTTATTAAGAATTTAAGCACTTAAAAGAGGCTAAAAGTAACACAGCTGCAGTATAGCTAAATTAAGGACAGCTGGAAAAAAAATCACAGATTAAACGTGTTGTAAGTCTACTTGATGCTTTGAATTATGTTTATTTATTGGCTCCCGAGTCTGTTTCAGACTGCCAGGGTTGCGGCTGAAAGAGTATGGCTTAAACATGCTATAAGGATAGAACTATTCTACATATTTATTGAATGTGTGTATAATAATTTACATTATTTTTATTATTAGGCTGTGTTAAATGGATTTGGAGCAAATAAAAAATAAATATAAAAACATAATTAAAAGTTGTAAGTAGGCTTGCTTTCATATTATAAATAAATGCTTTAATTAGTATGTATCATATTAAAAAAAAGTGTTGCCAAAGGGCTTTGCTGATCTTTGGGTAGTGTCAGTTATGTAGAGCACCAGCACAAAAACACCTCACAGACAGTATCATCATAACAACTCAATCACAAGAATCACTGTCAGTGGTTTCTGTGCCTTGAGAAATACAGCAGCAGCACTAACAGGGATACAGTCGTCCACAGAATCCATTATTTTCACAGTTCCTGATGTTTACTCGCTGTGTGTTTGTCTGCCTGTCAACTTACACAAGGGGACCCAGCAGACCCCAGCAGGATGTCCCTTAAGACGTCAGTTAAGACATAATATTGCCCAGGATGCATTCATGGTTACGCTGCTAAATAAATGTGGCCATATGTGGGCCAGGCCGCATAGGTTAGGTTGCGTACTCATTGTCCTATGATATTCCTTGACAAATCTTTTGCACCAGTCTCTGTTGGACATTGGTTTGAACGCTTTCCCTTCAGACAATGAAGAAAAATGTGGACGTAGAGTGGATTTAGGCCTCATGATCCTGGTGGACATGAGGTTGTTTGTCATATTATGTACATATAATTAAATAAATAGTTCAGCATTATCTGAAATATGTCTTTGTTAGAGTGAGATGTGGTAATTGATATCAACCTTGTGGGGTAAGGACATTGCTGGAATTGGGACATTGTTAACCTATCTTAGCATAAAGGATAGACAGGTGGTGTTTATTACATTTCTGTTTGTGTGCTATTTAAAAAAAAATGCTGCATGATAATTAGCGAGTTGACAGTTGCTAGGTGTATTTGTTCATTTCAACTCTGTACCAACAAAGTAATCACTTCTTTATTTTTGTTTTTGATCTACTCCCTCTTTGCTGTCTACCATCCATCCTACAGTGAAAATGGTCAAAAAAGTAATTTGAGTGAAATATGAGGAGTATCAGGGCTAATCACTACCTGGAATAGCAGCTGGTTTATAAGCTAACTGATAGAGGAGGTGAGAATGGGTGATAGAGAGGTAAGAAGGGAGGGAGAGAGGGATGAGGACCAGGGATGATACCCACATGAAATAGAGCAAAGCCCATCACAATGCACTAAGAGGCGAGTCAGCACAGCTGCCATCGGCATTTTGTTTAGGATTTGTTGTATTTTTTTTTCTACCACCACACAGCATCTTTTTTTTCTTCTCCTTTTTACTCTCTGAAACATATAAAGCACACTCCCACCTGGACCTCATTCACCAGCCAAAGGCATTTATCTATGAGTCTTCACACACATTTGCATCAGAATTACCTCCAGAGGTACTGATGTTAAACTCTCAAACCACTGATTCTGCGGATCACTTAAGCCCCAAGCTTATCTGGGTTATTATAATTTTTTGGAAGGATTTATAAAATCATATTTCATGAGGGAACGTTGAACCACAGACCATTCCCAAGGTGTTATTTCCAACATGCGCGTAGAAACACACACACACACACACACACACATTTGTTTACCTATTTGGTGGCTTGGCATTGTGGAATGAAGCACGTATCTTTCAGCAAATCCGCTTTGGCTCCGTTTATGGATACTTCTGTAAATTGCCTCGTTGCAGATCGGGCTCAAAGTTTAAAAAGTTGATCAGTAATTTGCAGAGTGGAAACTGAACTAATGAAATAGGTCACACAAACAAGGGCATTTTGTTTGGAGAAATGTGCTTGATAAAAAGATATCGATATATTTTAATATATGAGGTGGAATCACCTTATATATAATTGTACTAATCATGCAAATACACAAGACAAAAGTCTCACTGTAACCCAGAGAGAACGAATATTTCAAGCTTCAGGAAACAGAGTGGGTGAAAAAAAGATGCGATAAAGTTTACGTCACCATCTCACACAACCCCCAAACCTTGGAGAAGATAAAGAGGCAGGTGCATCAGCTTGTATTCAGGAAGTTCAGATCATGGACAAGACTTGTTGGCTTGGTTGAAGGGGAAAAAAGGAAAAAAAAAGAGAGCAAGTGTCCCATTTTTCACTTGCCTTGGTGGTTAAAATTACCTGCACCAGCACTTCACTTCACAAGCATTTTTCTCATTCTGTACAGATAGCTTCTTAGAGAATCTGATAGATGAATGCTCACACTGTAAACTATTGTCTAAGTCCACAATTTGAACTTCCATTCAGGTCGGTGCATCAAGGAAAGAGGCACTTAGACTGGATGTCTTTTCAAAGAGCGCACAATTCATAATGGCCATCATATGTTTTTTCTGCCTTTTGTGAGGCATCTTGTGTCTTTTTCACTTAAGTGTGGATTGCCTATTTGTCTTTTCAGAGTCAGGCAATTTATATTCCCCCAGCTTTTATGCAAACTCAC
This sequence comes from Serranus cabrilla, assembly GCA_903364295.1. NCBI lineage: Eukaryota > Metazoa > Chordata > Actinopteri > Perciformes > Serranidae > Serranus > Serranus cabrilla. Next base: position 415,028 of record CAFUXE010001523.1, on the reverse strand, counting down.
CGATACTGAGCTTCTCCCTTTTAAATTGGACATTTTTCTGGTTATAATTTTGCCACTTTAGAGGCTAGAAAACTTGCCCCAGAGGACTTTCAGGCTCCTATCTTTTGTGTCCTTTCATTTGTCCAGGAAAGGGGATATTTTCTGTTTTTGATTATTTTTATTTTCACAGTAAATACATTTTTCTGGTGGTTTTGGTGTCCAAATTGATAATATGATGCTTTTTAATCTTGCTAACAATTTAAATCATATAAAAATGACAAACAATACAATACAAAAAACTAAAAAGCTATGATGTCCTTCCAAATATTTTTTATACAACTTTTGTCCAGGAAGTAATTGCTGAGATTTGGGAACACAGCAACATTGATACAATACATTCAAAAAGAGCAAGCAAGACAACCCCAAGAACATTTCTTTTTTTAATAATTTTAGTTCGTCAGAAGCAAAAATTGAAGTATTGTCAAAGTTGCTTTTAACCACGACCTTAGCTGCTAACAAAAATGATCCAAGTTGATCTTCAAACCATGACAACAAAGGGCCCCGAACCTTAGAAGAGTTCTTGAACTAGGTACACAATCCAATTCGCTGTATCCGAGTTCTCTATTCACTCATTCAGTATTTAGTACCACAGCAATCACTGGCTTAATGTTATCATAAATAATACCCATCCCATTGAGTTACAAGCAGTGAAATATGCAAGTTTTAGAAAATAGAGCATTGGTATCAGATCATTATTAAAATCATTACTTTTGTATATTTTGTTCCTTTCATTGTTTGGGGACTTCAGATTTGAAAATGTTAATTAATGGGCAATAAGACGACAAAAGGCGATGATAAAAAAAACGACACAGTTTGTCCTTTTGTATGCAGGACTTGTTGCAGAAAGCATTAGCAGTCAGACTATCAGACAGGTTGTAAACCATCCAACAGTTTATCCAGACTTTCACGTAAAAAGAAAAGTGAGCACAACTGAAATGTTGGTAATAATCTTTTATTGAACAAAAATCGTGTGACTGCACAAGTATGGTAAGTTATATGCTGATGTTTAACCTGGAAGTCAGTCTTCAAACTATGGATGTTTGCAACAGTTAACAGTCAAATTACAATTATTCACTTTTGTTTTCTGTTCAGTTAACTTGAGTACAATGTTACTGTTACTGATATGGTCAAAACTACAACCAGGCTGTCATTAACTCAGATTTTCCGATAATTGTATCCTTCCGTTCTTTGAATAACATCCCATGACTGTAATCACTTGTTGTGGATTTTCTGTCTGGACACAGACACTGATTGCTTGTGACAATTAGTAAAACTATTATTGTTTAATATAAAGGAGACAGACAACAAGTGGTAAACAAAACCCAACTGCCTGAATATCCTACACACAAAGCAACCTTTGAATTTGGTTTTGGAAGACAAATAATCAGTAATTGGTCAGTACATATCAACATATAGAACTGCAACCAATGGCAACCAGCCCGATACTGGTTACATATGTGTACCTATGATGTATACACATGAAATAAAAGTTATTTGTAAGGGATTACCTTTTAACCTCCTAATATGGTTTATGGCAGGGGTGTCAAACTGATCCAGTAAAGGGCCGAGTGGCTGCAGGTTTTTGTTCCAACCAAGCAGGAGCACAGGTGATACTGATAATTAATCAACTCAGTGAAGACAGTTCAGCTGATTGATTGATTGGATTCAGGTGTGTTTCTGCCACTCTGCCCTTTCCTGGATCAGTTTGAAACCCCTGTTCTAGATGACAAAAAAACTAATTATAGTATGTCCAAAATTGGTCATAGTGTAGTTCACCAAAAAAAAAATTTAAATGCTGTTGGACCTGGGTAATAGTATAGTATATCCAAAAATATGAAACAAGAAACACTATATTATAGTGTGTCCAAAACTGGAAGAAAAATGGCATATTATATTATATTTAAAAATGTCAAATGAAATACACCTTATTATAGGATGTCCAAATGTTGATTTTTGTCAAAAAATTATCATTCTAAAATGCTTACAAATGCTAAAATTGGCCCTTTTATACTCACACAACATAAAACAGCATAATATGTCCAAACATAGCAAGAGCACAGGTGATACTGATAATTAATCAGCTGAGTGAAGACAGGTGATTAGAATCATTGGATTCAGGTGTGTTTCTTCTTGGTTGGAACAAAAACCTGCAGCCACTCGGCCCTTTACTGGATCAGTTTGACACCCCTGGTTTATGGTAAGTTACATATTTGTAGGATGGCCTGGTCAGACTAAAATCTTCCCCTTTACATTATGATATTAAAATGATCGTTCCTTCATTCCTTACGGCACCGTCAAAATGTGGTGTCCGTAACGGATGTCAAATGTGGCTTGAGTAGGTCTACTGAACGTGCCCTCTGTATCAAAAAGTACAGGTAGAAGTCATTGTGTTTCATTACTTCCACCTTGGGCATCTCATCTGTATGATTTGTCACCAGTCTAACTTTACTGACACGTATGACACGAGGGAGGTGAGCCCACCCTCCTCGCTGTGATACCCGCCACCCAAGCCCCATCTTATCCCATCCTCCTCTGCTCTCCCACACAATTAAAAATGCATCAGGGAACGGATTAGATGCACGATCCCCAGCTCTACTGATCCGAAGGGTGAAGCTGTCAAGAAAAGGGATTGGGCGGGAGGGTGGGGGT
>CAFUXE010001523.1:379608-389919 GCA_903364295.1 Serranus cabrilla | reverse complement strand
ATGCCACATTAGTGTTGAGTTACAAGCTGAGTCTGAGGTGAGATGAATTAAGTGTAGGCAGGTGCATAAATACACACTTTCCTGGATCCTGTTATTTGTTAGCTTTTGCTTAACAGAAAGAAATAACTACATTTACAGCCTTGTGGTAGCTTCATCCCTGACTCTGACTCTTTAAAAAATTTTGTGAGCCACTTTATCTCTTCATCGCCACACCGGAGTCACCTCAACCTTCAGTTAGACTGAGAAGTGGATGCATCGTTATTCACACTGTCGATTATGCAACAGCCATCAGTTTGCAAGCCTGCTCCAATATTGATAGCACTCCCTTGGCACTCAATTAACTTATTATATTCCACTTAATTTCCAAAAACAAATTAGAGGCCGTTCGTCCCTTTGAAGAACGTGGAGTGGTCTGCAGAGAGACAGGATTACATTTACTGACAGTGCTTGGGAGGGGAGGTGTAGGACTCGTATAGAAGGTCAATGCTACAAGATTTTAAGATTTAGTACTTTTTATGTGCATTCACATTTGTGTTATACACACACACACACACACACACATATATATATATTAGGGGTGGGACAAAATGCTTTGGTCACGATTCGATTGTATCACGTTTCAAAGGTGCTGATTCGATTTGTATCATGATTCAATTCACAAATTGCGATTCAATTTATCAATAATTAATTTGAATCTTAAGAAACAAACAAGTTGAATCATACACTTCTAGAGATGATAAACCATGAATGTCATTGCCATAAACCAGGGGTATTCAATTCAGTCACTGACGTCCAGTTATTCAAATTTCCTCAAGGGAATAGTCTGAACTGAAGGCCAGCTAGTGTCTTATAGCCCCCTATGTCCACATTTCATATGGTTTCAACAATATTGTCAATTGTTAATGCAGGAAAGGTTTAACAGAGTGCATAGCTAGCTCTTTTACCATGCATAAGAGCAGTTACAGGCAAAAACATTTAAGGCCTTTATTTCAGATTAAAGAAAACAGAAACCTCAGAATAAAATGAGTAAAAAAGTGCAAACAGGGGGCGTCCCGAGGGCTCACACTGGTTGAGCGTGTATCACATAAGGCTGAGTCCTTGCTGCGGCAGACCCGGGTTTGAGTCCAGCCCGAGGTCCATTTGCCGCATGTCATCCTTTCTATGTCCCACTTCCATTCTCACTGTCGCTATCTGATAAAGCATGAAAAATTCCAGATGGTTTTCGAGATCACCGATCACCACCAAAATCAAATCACCAGTTCCTTTTCCCAATACAGACATTGTCCGAAAATTTCATCCACATCCGTGCAGTACTTTTTGAGTTATTTTGTGCACTAACAAACAATCAGACTGACAAATGCCTGCAAACACATTTCCTCCTTGGCGGAGGTAAAAAATCTCTTTACTGAAGATCAGAAGCATCAATGGTTATGAACTATGAAGTAATCTTACAAATTCAATTGTACTATTTCCAATGTATTACTACTTGCTGCCAGCTATTATCAGCTGGCAATTCATGAAGCTAATGAATTTGCCCAGCCAAAAGAACTCACAAGTCACTGCAATGAGCTAACAGCTTTAGACATGAAAGTAACACTGCTGCTGTTACTGTATCATAATTCCCGTAAACCCACTCTATTCAGTCAACATCGAAATGAAAACCACTGGTTCTGATAAACCAGCCCTGCACCTCAGAGGCAGAGCCCTGGAGAACAGCTGCCTTGAATTATAGACCCGCTAACAGGCAGAAGGAATACAGCAATTGTTTTAATATCACCCCTCTTGTTTTCATATTAAAAAACCACATCACAGTGAGTGGTTCACAAAATACCAAAGCAGGAGTTACAGGTCTTATAAGGCTTTAATTTTTACTAGGGAACAACATTCGATAGGCTTATGAAGTGTGGCAGTCCAGAGCCGGGTTTGACTTGAAATGGTTAAATGTAGCTAGTGCTCTCCTTCTTGTATATCTGTTCAAAGCCTTATAACAGCTCCCTATTCAACACTAAACAGCAGTTCAAATTCACTAATGTTTTTCTCTCGTCTGGGAATGGGAAAAACCAAGTAGTCCTCTTATCTAATATGATTTATTTTCAGCCATTTATTAAGAGTATCTGACTCAAGGCTTGACGAGGGATAAAACAGTGATGCACAACATTGGCCCACTCCACATTTGTACGGATGAAATTATAAGATGAGCGTGATGAATTAAAGGCAGACGGGTGATTTAGAGGGAGAGACGGCACAGTGGGAGGTGAGTGTGTGTGTGTGTGAGACAGCCATTAGATCGCTGCCATATCAAACGCATTTTGAAGTTTGATCATTCTTGTTCAGTCAATCACTTTGCCACTTATTTATTTCATATACACATACACACACAAAACCATGATGTGCACACGCACAATGCAGGTTCACTTTCCATTTCAGTATGCCTGGCTGGGAGCCCTCACTCTGGGACAGCCATATCGCTTTCCTGGCACTGTTGTCTGCCAGGCCGGGACTGGCAAAACCCTAAAAAGCTGAGGCCCGATGCATCTTTTACAGTTTATAGGAATGTGTCAGCAGTAATCTCTTGGCGGCCATCTTTGGAAATTCAGACTGACACTCTAATGAAAGCATTGTGATGCTCTGTGGCAGAAAGAGCCCACTCTAATTGTATCTATTTAAAGCAGCTGTTTTCATGGCTCTCTGACTCAGCTGTGGCCCCAATTCATCCCCAGTGACTTCATCAGTCGTGCTCGGTGTCGATTTATTAGAAACTTGCCATTGTTTTTTAAGTAAACAGAGGTGGCCAAGACCAAGCTTTAATCACGCTCTGTGAGCTGCCCAGAGAGGTCGTTTGATTTCAATTAGGTCAGTGTAAGTTGGCTTTCTCCGCTGTCAGATAATCTCTCCCTCAACCCAGAGTCTTTTACAGCCACTGCCAGCCAGCATTGCCAGCACAGTGCATGAAATCAAATTTGAACGCTGACCCCTCTGGAAAATGGGAGCCGGTAAAAGGGGGACTTAACAGGAGTTCTAAAGGGGTGGGCGTCATGTTTTCACCCTCCGTGTGCCCCAAAGAGTGGATTTAGAGCGGCGTGCCGGCAGCAGTGTAAACCAGGCCATAGGGGAGTCGTGCATGGCACAGCGTGCTCTGAGCTTACTGCATGGATCGCTGTAATCCACCTTTGTATGGGCGCCAGAGTCTGACTGGCTGTTTATACTGATGGCTTCAGTTTGTGGAGAACATGAGAAGCTCCCTGCGCTCATGAGGTTTGGACTACAGCGTGTGAGAAAGTGTCTCACAGGAAATCTGAATGATTTTTCCAGTGAAATTCCCAAGCTAGGATTTAAAAAAAAAAATGTTTCTACAATGATGAAATTGTCCTGAAGACCTCTAAACAATGGTTCTACTTCTTCAAACCTGTCCTGGTATAGATGACACATGACAGGATCTTTGATGTAATATTTACCTCCAAACCCCATCAAACCCTTAGCTGTGATTGGTGTCTGCTGGGCTGTGGCACTGGTCGGCCTCACGCCACACGTTGGGGTCACCAACCTTGTTGTTTCCAGGCCACAGGCTTCTGTTAGAACCATCGGTCAATCGATCATGTTGATTCATGTCAGCTACCAATCACAGATCAGAGGTGGCCTGTGGCATTACAAAAGGTTGTGGCTGAAATTCATCCTGGTGTCTTTTCATCTGGGGTTCAGTCATCTCAAATCAAACCAAATCCTACTCCTCTCAATCTCACAAATACAACTACTGTACATGGTACAATCAATTTCAGATGATTTGTTGGAGTAAATAAATACAATCCAACATACAGTACCACAGATGACAAAAGAATGCAGAGACTGAGAGCAAAAAATACAATTATTGAAGAATCTAGGTCTTTATTATGTTGACTGATTTCCCCCCTGATCAAATTTTTAATTCTTAAATTTTAGGTATGCCCTCAAGAATTGTTAATGTCACATGATTTACATGTTACGTCTGTGGAGGCTCTGTCGTAAGATGAATGATAATATTCATTCTGAATCCAAGATAAACTTTTTCAACTTTAACTACAAATACCGCTTAGAAGTCAAGTGTAGTATTATTGCGACATGAGACTCAGTTGCCTCCCACCCGCTATTGCATGAATGTTTATTAAGGTGCTCAAGACTGCAAGTGTGGGTACTGTGACAAAGCCAGTCAGTGAGCTGTAAACTTACCTTAGCCCTATCACATGCTGTACCGTTTGATATCTGTGTGTTTAGTTTGAAGTGGAAGGTGTTCAAGATCTAATGTAAACTAATGCCGACCTGGCGTAATGTGAGGGTCTAAGTGTAATGTGAAAAATGGATTTGGAGAAGTGGCTCATTCCTTAAGCTTTTAGCTTAATGTGCATTTCAAAAGAAATACCTTTCATTAAATCCTCACAATGAAGATAGACGGGTTTGTTCTTGTTTTCTTTTTAAAAGTATGTGACCTGTGGGGAGCTCATGTCCTGTACGCCGTATGACGTATGAAATATGAAACTTACACCTATGTCCTAGTAACATGTTCTATATAAAAACCTAAGACTTACAACCTCTTCTGACTCCCCATCAGCCCCTGAAGAGCTGCTGGGATGGAAGCCCCGCGGCCTAAACGATAGCTCCCACCGTGTCATTAGGGGCATGTGTAGAGGACCCCATGAAAGCACTGCCAAAAAATCTCCTTGAAGATCGAGGGAAAGAAAGGCATGGGGTATTGATCCGTCTGTCCACGGATATGATACTTAAGCCCTGGTACTGAGAGCTGGAGAGCCCCTGGATCCATATCTCAAAGACTTTAATCCTGGCCCCTCTTACAGCTGGATTGGCCTTCACCTTAACCTCCCGACAACTGCTACAGCAGATCAGCCATGGAAATGTTATTCTTCTCACAAGCCGCTTCCCTCCTCCTCCCCTCTTTCTCTCCCATTCTTTTGTGTTCGCTGGTCTGCGGTTATTAACGGGGCTGCCCTGCGTTCCCATCCGAATTAGGAGTGAGAGGTGTATTAATACCTGATCCTGGTTTTCATCATTTTCTGAAAAAAGAAAGTTCTTATCCTTCTTTTCTTGTAGCTGAAGTTGGAGGGAAACTTAAAGAAAGAACGCATACATAGGTGAGCTGGTCATGTCGGCTGGTGTGGTTTTTAGAACCTTTGGATATATTAAAAAGTTTAGGTGTCACATATGTCTTTATATAATCAACACCACATTCTTTTTTTTTCACCATAATTACTGTTCAAAAAGTTATCAATGAGTGAATATCGGATGTTGCTGGTTCTTATACTTCTTCATTTGCAGAACTACCAAGGATGTTTTCAGAGAAATTCTATATTCCAAGATGGCACACCATTTATTCCAGTTCTAAGTACCAGTATTACAGTTCTAATTGTTTTTACCTACAGTGGATAAAAGTTCTGAATGCAATACTGACATATCACCTTTTCTGATATGATGAACCTTTATACACATTCAGCAGTCACACAGCAACATGATCGGTGTGGAGATGTGTTTGTATTCATGTAATGAATGTAAGCCCAGATTTCAGTAGCTCTGTCTATGTTCTCTTAGCCTGGGTGCAGCCGAACTGTAGCCCCGCCTACAACATTTTTCTGCGTGCAGGTCGGTCTGGCACTGCTCCGTTGAGGAGCTTCTATGCGATGTATCAAAAAAAACATAACCAATGAAATTGTCAGGGCGGGCTTTACACGATAAGCGACAGTCACGTGACTAAAGGCCGCTTGGGTTTGTGTACAACGAACACGGCTGCCGTTGGAGAGGTGAGGAGTTTGATTTGTCAGCTGGCCCCGATGGTCGCAGAGAAGTTGGGACACAAGGGAAAACCGGCGCTAATTGTGGTTTCATTTTATGTCGCACTTATGGAGGACCAGGTGAAGGAGGCGACTGAGACGGGCATTACGCAACTCGGCGTGCACGAGGAGTTGGACATTACGAGCGCCGTCGTAATAAAAAAATGTAAATAATGCCAATTGATGTTTTGACCTATTATTACATAAAACATAGTGTGTACATAAATAAACGTCACAATAACACAACATTATTGAACTTTGTCACAAAGCCTGGCTAACATGCTGCTGTCTCCAACAGCATGGGACAGGTTCTGAATGAATCACTGCTGTGTTGTATTTATTAACCAGAGTAAAAATACATACATTTGTGGGGAAATATTTCACTTTGGTTAGTGTGGTTTCCTTTGCAGCAACAACCAACAGCTTCTCTCACAGGCAGACACCATGCAGGCTGCCTAACACACATAACAGCCTTCAATTCCCGGGCACACACACACACAAACACACATGCTCACACACACTCTTCCTCCTGTGTTGTGTTGTGTATTGGGCAATCGCAGACAGATGCTAGAGTATGGGCTTGAGCATTAGGAGGCGTGCCAGGGTCAATGGACTGGGATGGCCAAATTGTATGTACAAATATGGATGGAATTAATCTTCTCTGTAATGACTCTGAGGACCAGGGAGGCTCACATGGACCTGAGCACTAATTCCACCCTCATTGAATCATGATACTCTGGCTTTAAATGTGCCAGGCTTTTAAATATGAAGAGAACAAATGCAGGAATCTAGAATTGTAAATAATACGTTTTTGATCTGTGTGTGGCTACATGATCAGCAAGTAATGATAGGACAGCACCTAAATAAAAGAGACACCGGATTAGAACAGGTTTAGTTATTTAAGCATACACAGCTAACAATTCCAAATGTCAGATGTAGAATTTATTATTTATGGCACTGACCTGGGAGAATAAATAATATTGTGACTGTATGTGAATATGTGTTTTCCCATGGTGTGCTCCTTATCTACAGTCATTGTAGTGCTCAGACAGGGTAATCAGTCATTCCTTACCCAGGGCCAATGTTGAAATATTCATATGAAACCACACTGACATGTCTATTGTTCGGGCTGATAAGTACTGCAGCCATATGAGGTCATCATTAGTGGACTGGGGGTCGTAACCCCAAGCTTTCCTTGTTAGCGACTCATCTCCATAACAACCAATGCATACCTCATGAAACTTGAACATGACCCTTAAGCATTGATGTGAGAGGTCAGAGGTCAAATAAGCAGCCATTAGAGCCACTTCCTGGTTATCTGTCAGCACGGTTGCTCCGACTGACCTCTTTTTGTCCTGGATTTCCTAATTAAGACAAGCTGCAGATGGTAGAGCGAGCTCAGCTATCTCCCATCATGCCAACATGTCAATGGTCATTAAATGATGAATGGTATTTCAAAGGAAAATGTGACCCATGAATTATGCTAAAAGCCACTAATTAACTTCTTTGTTTGCACATATGTGCCAGCTTCTTTTGCTTTGTGCTCTTAATGGAAAATGCCAGCAGTATCAGCCTTTTTGTCCTTCTCCAATGGGCAGCTTTCTGTTTACTACCGGAAACTCTCTAATGTCAGTGACTAAATAAGTCATTCCTGATGCTATGACAATTTTTTTATGCTCTAAAGCTTTCATTCAAAATAGGAGTAAATTAGGGAAAACACTGCTGTGATCACCACTCATTTTTAAAAAGGTGTTGTTGTTTTATTGTCCAGTCACACTGTGAGAGGAGACAATGTGTAAAGGATTTGAGATTAGTTGTCTGCTGTCTGCTACATATGGTAGCTTTGTTTGTGTGTGCAGATGACCCACACATATGGGGCAGCTCATTTCCCATATCTACAGAAAACATAGTAGCAAGCTTATACTGTACCGCCTGGTTTTTAGTAATATTGGACAATTACATCTTTGCAATTTCTGATTGTTGGGAATCTGGGGCTGTATTCACAAAACGCCCTCAGGCTACAAGCAGCTCATAACTGGAAGAGTTAAGAGAATCGCCTAAAACCAAAATGTGTGTCAGTCCCAAATTTGGGAGTTTTTGGTCTGAAAGTAATCCACAAAGCATTTTTTTTAATAGCTACTCAGGCTCAGAGAAGTAAGAGGATGTACCCATATGCACGTTTATGCAAGTCCTGCCAGACCAGCTACCACAACAAAGAACAGAGAGACTCACACTACAACACAAACACAGAGGGAGTGTGAACTCATTATCTGGTCAACCACTATATATTCACATAAGAAATATTTGTCAACTGCTGTATTAGCTATATATATATATATATAATAGTCACCAGCTACAATAAATAAATATTGATTACTATAATTGCTGGATTATCCACTAAAGGAGGAGGAGTTTTTTTAAATCGGAGTTTAAAGATTTGTTTTTGTCACCTGAAAAAGAAATATGCCAATGGTGCTTGATGTTGGTTACTGTCACACATTAAACAGGCTGGGTCACTGTTTCGGGATAATAAGATGGCTGGAGTCGCATAGCAGAGTGAGGTGTTTTTTATTTACACAAAAAAAAGTGAAGCAGCATACACAAAAAAAAAGAAACTTTGGACGTCCACAGCAAAACAAATGTGAGATCATGAATCAATCTCCAACTCTCTCCAGCCACCTTGGCTGTCAGTCACCTGTAAAGGCCAGGCCCCTCCCAAAGACCAACCAACTGCTAATTAAATCAATCATCCTTCCCTTGACCCCCATACATCTCTTAATGGCAGATCTCACTCAAATACAGATTATAATGTCAATATTCACAATCTCCAAAAACAACACTTTATGATAAAGGCCCAATTTGTACAAATCCTTCCTACCATAGGTAAAACCCCCCTATGCCCCAGTTACACATGGTATGCTCCTGATTGGCCCTCAGGTGTGTGGCCACTGCAGCCTGTATAAAACACAGCACAAACGTTCAGCTCTGGTTGAGACCACAGGACTGTGGAAGCAGACATCATGACATGCAGAAACACTTTTGAGTTAAGTAAAAATAAAGTGGAATAATTAAGTGTTGAGGTGTGTATTCTGAGCTGAAATATTGAACAATGTTTGTCCTCACCATGTGGTGTCTCAATCAGTGACATGGCTTTGTCACAGTTACAATCTACGAAACAAACTTTAATTTTGTTTCATGTTTGAAATCTGTGACACAATTTATACAGATTTTATGGACCCCTGAAATGAAGTACATTTATGATTGCAGGTAGTTTTGAGTGTAAACACAGGAATAAAATACTGAGTTGAGACCTTAGTACAACATTGTCAGATAGTACAATGTCCAGTCAGGTTTCCACAAGGCAGCTGAAATAAAGGCAGAGATATCTGCTGTGTTATATGTAATGACCCTGAGTGCAGAGCGTGATTTTAAAAGCAGCTTACAGTGGAAGTGACCCCCAGTGAAAATGAACTGATCATTGAGTCTTCTCACAGAGGGATTAGCATCTATTTGGAGGAGGCCGGTAGGGGGGAAAGTCACGTTCAAAGACACCTGGATCAATCTGTGTTAATAAATCCTGCTTGATACAGCCAGGGGCCTCTTCCTCGATACATACTAATATCACTAATGTCCGCCCACCTTCATCCTGCCACAGCTTCATCATGCCGTCTCCAAAATGTCCTTGCCCATCGTCCCTTTTTTTTTACTACTATACCAATTTGGAGGCTTTTATTGTTCTCATAGGACATTAGGCCCCCCAACAACCAGAGAGATATCAATCAATAGTTTGTGATATGAAGACGATTGTGTTGTGACCGCTGATTGTCTCAACTCCAAGGTGAACAGTCTGCGACACTGTTGCCTGTGTCATTCAGGCTGCATCCACACTAATATGTTTCATTTTAAAACAGCTATTTAAAATGAAAATGACCTCCATCCACACAGGTGTTTAAGCGCCATTTCAGAAATAATCTCTCTATACTAACATGTCTGTAAACATATATCAGATGACCATTCACAGCGTGAATGCTGGAAGCTCAAAAGCGTATAAGATAGTATGCTTAGTATTGTGTGTATATAGCATATGTAGTACAGTACGAAATGTATAGTTTAATATGTGTAATATAAACAGTATGTATAGTTTAATGTAGCATAATACTGTATATACTATCTGTATTATATTATGTATAGTGTGCATTGTATAGTGTATCGATAATGTATAATACCACCAGATATAGAGGGATAAGACAGTGTTAACCTTAAAGCGTCTTGAGGGGAAACAACAGGGACGCATTTGAATCAAGAGGCTTAAAGGTTAAATAAAAGCAACTTATCATTTTGCATGTCTCCAATGTACTTTTGTGTGCATGCACCTGTGCAAGCAGCTTGCTTGTGGTCATGTCTTCCTGTCTTTGTACACATGTGTACAATTGAAATGCATCACCAGGTTAGTGTTGGCTGCTCTGTGTCCATGAAATGCTGCGAGAGTAAAACACCC
>CAFUXE010001523.1:353721-374978 GCA_903364295.1 Serranus cabrilla | reverse complement strand
TCGTGAAATCAGGTTGATAAAACCAGTCAGAGATAAAGGGAAAAAAAGGACCAAGACCAAGACCCGTGTTAATGTCACATCACTATAAGCATCCCACTCTTTGACATAACCGAAACTCCGAAAATCTTATCTTTCACAGCTAACCCTAACCCTAGCATGGCTTCATGTTGTGCCAGACAGTTATAGAATATAGTCATGGTAGTTATGGGCATTATATATGAAGCTAATGGCCAAGTACTTTAGCCAAATGGGGATGGCTATATGTACACTTGAAAAGACAACGACCACTATACTAGCAATCACATTCTATATTTGCTAATGGTTGAGCTGCATTACTCACAAATGTCACTGTAGTTAAAGGCAGCATGCTGCATGTTAGCTTCCTGGAAGTTCCATCTCCCTTTAGGTGAAGAAGAAAATTGCTGTAATGTGTCAATGTTACTTTAATCAACATCACTGACTGTCAGTCAGACATGATTTCTTAAGGTAGAACAGAATCAGGCAAATATTTCCTCCTCTGTTTCTTGCATCCTTCAAATCCATCCTCCTTCATCTCTGGCCGTCCCGTGAGAGGGACTGTTGTTTACCATGTAAGAGAGAAATCATATTTAGGGGGGGGCTTATAGCTGAGGCCGAGCACTCCCCAAGGAAGAGCCTATTACAACAGTAAGAGTGGATTAATTAGAGAGCGTCTCGGCAGAGCGGGGCTGAGAGCCTGGCTCGGTCGAAGGGGAGGCATTAATCGCCTCTCTTCACACAGGTAAAAGGCTCGGCCCCAGGGCCCCAGTGGCCCAGCCAATTAATAGGGCCGGAGGTACAAGCCCACCCCGCTACTTTATCGCTGTTTGCCCTCAAGACATTTTATGAAGAGAGCGAGTGGATGGAGTTTTTATTTCACGTTTATTAAGGCGGGGGTTTAAAGCCGCACTACAGAGAGTTTTTCAGTATGTAAAAGTCCAGCTGTTTTATGTGCCTACACACACACACACACACACACATATATGGATGCTTTATGGAAGGAAAAGAAACAGATACAATATTGACAATGACAAAAGTAGAAATACTTCAAAGTCTAATATTATTTGATAGTAATGTAATTTATTCTTAGTTTGCCTTAGTAAGTGATACTCATGGCTAAATGTCTGAGAATTCTAAGAAAGCTGTTTTTACTGCTGACCATGATTATTTTTATTTCAATCATTCCTCACATCTCTTTAATTATCTTTCTTTTCACAACAAAAATGAACTTCCATAGACACATACACAGACCTGTGACTTGCTTTTTTAATTTTCCTTACACCAATCATCTGTGGACAAATCATTGCAATGTCCACTCCTGTATGTGCTTTTGATTGCTGACCAGAGTGAAGTGTGAAGGAGGAGCTGCCGGAATTGAATTGTCCTCTTGAAAATATGAACAGTTTTCTGTTTACTTTCTATTGATCTTCTGACTGTCAACTGAACGTGTGCCTGTGAATGAAATACAAAAAAACAAATCCATCAAAAGAAACAGTAGAAGAACAGCAAGAAAAAGCTGACATCATCAGAACTAAGCCTTTTTCGCCTCGCTTGTCTCTTAATGTTCGTTTGAGATGAGCGGCGATTCGCCTGTGAGGTGGACGAGAGCAGACGCAGCAGCAGGGGGCGGAGACAAAACGCTGCGGTCAAGTCTGTAAAGGAAATCACAGAAATACTCTTATTACTCCTATTAGATCTGATTTCAATGAAAAGAAAAAATATTAGCCCCATATATCAGTTTGCATGCAGTCTCCAATTGTTTTTTTTATTATGAATGATGGGTAGGTTTTAACCTACATTTTATTTGAATAATCATAGTAGTTTGCTGTTATATATAAATTAGCTGAGCAGATATGCCCCAACTACAGAAATAAACTGAAAACATAAGTAAGACACAGATGAAAGAAATACAAGCCACTAGCTTTTATTATTGCTCATTCAGATATTTAGACTGTCAGGGTTTCACATATGGTAGATCTGTAAAATATGAATGTTTAGATTCTCTGGCTACTGAACCTCACCATCATTCCAGCAGACGCCTTTTAATTCAGACCAGTAAAATCAAATTTCTCCTTTATTAAAAGAAGAAATAAAAGGTTGTATAAAACGTCATAATGTTGGGTCAACCTCTACCAATCAGCTGTTACATCAGGGGAGAACCAGGCATTTCCCATCATGCTCTAGGTCAGGGGTTTCAAACTGATCCAGTAAAGGGCCGAGTGGCTGCAGGTTTTTGTTCCAACCAAGCAGGAGCACAGGTGATACTGATAATTAATCAACTGAGTGAAGACAGTTCAGCTGATTGAATGATTGGATTCAGGTGTGTTTCTGCCACTCTGCCCTTTCCTGGATCAGTTTGAAACCCCTGTTCTAGATGACAAAAAAACAAACTATAGTATGTCCAAAATTGGTCATAGTGTAGTTCACCCAAAAATGCCTAAAAATGCTGTTGGACCTGGGTAATAGTATAGTATATCCAAAAATATGAAACAAGAAACACTATATTATAGTGTGTCCAAAACTGGAAAATGGCATACTATATAATATTTAAAAATGTCAAAAGAAAAACACCTTATTATAGGATGTCCAAATGTTGATTTTTGTCAAAAAATTATCATTCTGTAAAATGCTTACAAATGCTAGAATTGGCCCTGTTATACTCTGTGAAAACATAATACAGCATAATATGTCCAAACATGGTAGAAAAACAAGAGCACAGGTGATACTGATAATTAATCAACTGAGTGAAGACAGTTCAGGTGATTAGAATGATTGGATTCAGGTGTGTTTCTGCTTGGTTGGAACAGAAACCTGCAGCCACTCGGCCCTTTACTGGATCAATTTGACACCCCTGCTCTAGGTCTTGCAGTCAGTGGAGAGCAACTGCAGCACCTGACTTTAAAAGCTGCAGCCGGCCCTCGTGGGACAATCGTCGATCAATCCTGCACAGACGTGGCTCATCTTGAACATATCTTTTGTTTTAAACCTTCACGGACTAGACACTCCTGACCTCACAATGCAGGTTTTCTGGGTAATGAAGTCCAGAAATGCCTGGATATATGGTAAGAAAAGCAACATATCAATCATTTATCTTTCTTTCTTCACATGATGAAACTAACTCTCACAGGCCCGTGCTAAGCCACAGCATTATATAGAGTAGAATGGATCTCACCCTTTTGTCAGTTACACAAACCTGTGTAGTACAAGCGATTTGCATGCACTTGCTTGCCAAATTTCCACTCCCTCCTCCACCTCCTCTTCTGTCTCTTCCTCCTTCCCTTTCCCTCATGACTTTCATTAAAGACGGCAGGGCCTCCTGCTGTGCACCAGGCAGGCAGACAGGCAGGCAGAGAGACAGGCAGGCAGGCATAACAGAGCCACTGTGGGTTAGCTGCACAGATCTGAAGCCAGTTTCAACACTCCATGCCAGTAATCTATAAAGAGGAGCTGAGAAGAGGGATGGAGGGAATGTGTGCGTGTGTCACGGGGGCTGCTCAAGGAATAAGGGGGTCGTGGGATGAAGAGAAGTGTTTCCATATGGTGATGAAAAGCATGAATACCTGGATGAGTGCCACTAATGTTTGGCTGAGAGGTGCAGAAGTTTCACATGGTAATAGTGGTGGCATGCACAGGAGTGTGCAGAGCAGACGTAAGGCTCGTCTCACCAAGCTTTCTCTGGGTGAAATGAGAAAAACCTGAAGTCATGTGTGATGTGTCGACCACCAAACACTCCTTCAGTATTGTTGTATTGTTGCTGCAATCATTCCTGTGATTCATTTCAAACATGTTAACTTACATGTAGATTGCACATTCTGTTCTACCTCTGTAACTGGGGCACATTTTGATACTATATTCCAGTATTTATTTTCTTTATTTTTTCCTTTACTTTTGCACATTTTTGTGTTGTGTTTGTTGTTTGTTGAATAAAAAATAATTCTTTACTTAAAGGTGCAGTATGTGTTTTACACAGTTGATGAAGTCTCATTCCCAGGCCGTCAAATACTGAAGCTTTGGTTTTGTGTCCCCTCACTACTACAAGGAAAATTAGACTTAAAGGTTGTGTCAGCGATGTTGGGCCGAAACATAAATGGTCACATTCATCTGATCCTTCCTCACAATCCGCTAGCTGTCCGCCTCACTAGCAGGGCGGCAAAAAAACGCATCTCTGTGGGCTCCCCGGGCTCCAAGATCGTGCACAAAACCAAATGGGACTACTGTTACTTCCAACCAATCACTGACAATTGGTGGGTGTTGTGGGTTTTTTTGCGCTCGTGCACGTGAAGTGGTGGCTGAGAGAGAGCTGAGGCAGTGGCAGCGTTCTCGTCAATGGTTCTCGTCGTGCGTGTCGCTTTAAGAAAAGCACTTTCGTGATAATTTTGAAACACGGACGGGAGGGGCGAGCTGGCTCTGTTTAACAATGAACGATCTTTCTCCAGAGTTACACTTCACCTTAAAGATCAACTTGCTAGCTTGTTCCAAGATGGACCATCGTGTAACCAAGATGGACTTTTGGCCATTTGTTAACCGGAGAGATCTTTCTCCAGTCGTCCACTGATTCCTGTTCCAAGGTCATGCAGCCTACTGTTCAGGGTTCTTGTTCTTTCATGGACATAGTCTTACCCACAACTGTAATTAATGATGTCATGATGACATCATATGCTTCTCTTCCTGGTGTTTTTTCCATTGCGTGTGTCTCATCTGGTGTACAGTGTGTTTAAAGTGTGCATGTCTGTCATTGTTCAAGAAAGTCACAAATTGTGAAGGTTTGCATACATGCACTGTGCTCTCACAATGACTCATCAGTAAGCAGTTATAACTCTTGATTGGCAGCAGTACCTCGACTAATTGATCAATGTCAGTTGCCAGCTTATCAAAAGTTTAAAAAAAAGTGTCCTTGTCCTTTATTGTCTAACAAGCTTGCATGTTAATGTGAAACCAGCATGGAATGTAACATGCCATCCCTGTAAATAACTGTATGACTCAGTAATAACAGGATGGGCAGTCTTCACAATGATCAGAATGTTCCATGTGACTGTGTAAAGTGAAGTGAAAATGGCATTGACATGGACTTTTCATCATTAGCAGCAGATCTCCAGGCCTGCAGGCCGCTTTGTAGCCACCTCTCCCTCCCTTCAGCATCAGAAATGTCAGCAGAAAAACCCTCGGCTGGTTACTCCTCTCTGGGGGTCCCAAGGCCTTCCCTCTGCTACCCCACCCCACCCCCACCCCGCAGACAGCCGTAGGTTCAGACAGCTCATGGCTCCGCTGCCTGACTCCGACAAGCCTCCAAATGCCATCGTACAGCGGCTCTGCCCAAAGGGCCAGGGCACTGCGAGGAGGACAGGGAAAAATGGAGAGGAAAAGGTGGAAGGGCACCCAGGGGCGTTAATATCACTTCATAAGAGAGGGGTGGAAGAAAATTCCTTTCTTTTGGAATTCTTCTCCCCTTTTCCTCCCCACTTTGGACTGTCAAATACCCCTGTACTCAAGTAACTGTGTTTTAAAAGTATCACAAATTGTAAATTACTTGAAGCTTATATTTCTCTAGTCTGATTCATCATAAAAATTAAAATGTTGTTCTTCTTGTGCAGTTACAAGTGTACAGTCCCTGACAGGATTCCCATCCACAAACACAGTCAGTTGAGTTTCTTGGAATGTACAACCAATTGGGATGCCCCCTGCCAGGGAACGACCCTGGGTCGGAGATTTGCAGCTTAGTGACACAAGAAACACAATCATTTCCTTTATTATAGATTTGCTGACTGTTACAGATCAATGACACTTTTTAGCAACATCGATGGTGGGGCTACAGTAATGGCAGTGTCAATCAACCACCATGGTTCAGGCTGAAGGATTGTAACAATTGGATGTATTGGCATAGGAAGCATTGAAAAAGGTAGAGGTGTGTGTGTGTGTGTGTGTGTGTGTCATTTCCTTTATTCTGATGCCTCTTGACAGGTTGTTTAAAAATCATACATATGGGAATTTATACAGACAAAACAATCGCAATCTAAATCAAAGTCAGGATAAGAGATCTCACATTAACACTATTTCTTGTTTATTAAACAACTCAAAATAATATCATAGAACAAATCCAATGAAAGTCCCATCAGCCTCAGCTATACTGTGGGTTTATTACTGATTAGTAAATGTTAGCATGCTAACCCGTGGCAGTACAATGGATCCCACTGCACTTCAGAACAAGTCACACGATGTAACGCTAGGATTTGTCAGCGTGATGCCTTACTTCCTGTGTCAGACAGTGCCATGTCACCGCATTGGGTCTTCTTGTCACTTGGCAGAAGCTAGAAACGCAATTGTAGCGCACATAAGACGTTGATTATTAATGTTGATTAAACCTACATGAGACCTTGCGTAACTATAAGTTAGCCCTAACCCTAAAGTTACCATCCCGTTAGACGTTAGTTTTGCTAACTAACCAACTGATCAACAATCTAACATGGCTACAGATCTGCTTTTGTGCTTTAGATCAGTTTGTCTTCAAAAATTCAAAAGAAAAATGCATTAAAAAAAACTATCCATCTTTTTAATCCCGACTGTAAACAGAAGAGCATTTTCAATTTTTTGTTGCTTGTGTAAGATCAATTGTATGCCCCTTTTACTATGAAAACAATTGGAAAAGTAAATCAGGTTAACCACTTTTCCCATGCTGACTTCACCTGGACGTCCTAAAATTCTAATTATTGCACATCATAAAAAATGATACAGAATAACAGAAAGGAAAGAAAGAAAAGAATCAATTTAAAAAAATCTGTATTTAGGCCAGAATAAAGCTGAAATAGAGAGAAAAGAGAAAAGACAAAGGGCAGGGGAAAGAAAAGCACAAAACAATATGCATTTCTTAGAGAAGTGAAAAGATGAGAATGGGAGAGATTTAAAGAATGAGAGAGAGAGAGAGGCTGATCCAATAAAAACAGTAAAGGGGTTTGTCAGGAGAAGGAAATCCCTAATCCCCTGCAATATTAATGTCTAAAATGTCATTAATAAGCTGCTGAAGTGAGCGTGGCCGGGACCACACAGCGTTGAAAAAGGGCTGTCTACATGAAGGTAGCTGCCAGGCCTTGTCAGATAGGAGCGCCGGCTAATGAATGAGCCGAAAGCCACTCCAATCAATCAGCTGGGAGCTCTGTGTGCCCCTGGTATAGGTGAGGTCTGGAGTGGGGTGACCAGCACTGTCACCCCCCCCCAAGCCCTCCCCAGCCAAGAAACTGTTGCAGCATTTCAATGAGCCACCTATTAATAGCCGAGACTGGGATTGCGTGGGAGTATGTGTGTTTCTCTTGTTTTTCTTTTATTCTTCTATTATCAGGCCCAAATGTCCTCACAAGAATGAAGAGATTTACAGTGGAAAAAATATTTCCATTAGTGGCATGGTATGACTTTTCCACTACAAGGGGCTACGGTCCCCGGGAGCCAACAGCAGACAAGTACTACAGACATTCTTGTAGTCTTGCAACATCTGCTGTTGCTACTAACGTTATGGTAGAAGCCAATGAGCCTGGTGTACGCTTCTAGTTATGGCAGTTTTGCTAGGTTGGTTAAAAAAACTTTATTATTAGCCAGAATAACTAGCCTGGGTGCAGCCGATGTATCAAAAAAACATGAATTAACTGAACCAATGAAATTGTCAGGGCGGGCTTTACACGATGATGGACAGATGAGCGACAGTCACGTGACTAAAGAGCGATTGGGTTTGTGTACAACGAAGAGGCATTTTTTTCCCTGGTTCGGTTGAAACACGCCCCATAATCACAGCCCAATGGATCAGTTTCAGACTCACTTTCTGAACAGAATTGAGTCTGACGTCGTCAGGCTACAGAATAACATGAATATTGAGGAAAAATACGAGAAATATCAACATTTTGACAAATAAGGCAAAACTTTTGTTGACCTCCTCAAGTAGGGTGACCATATTTTGAGTTCCAAAAAAGAGGACACTCGGCCGAGCCTCGAGACACAAATTCAGACAGGCTTCTCAGAGGAACAGGCATGCTTTATTATTTCTAAATGGTACAAAATAACTTCTGTAATACAATATTATAACATCTGTAACAAACTGTAACAAAATAATAGTAGTATTCTGTGCAAAGCACCAGTCAATTTAGGTACATGCTTAATGATCCCATGAAAAACAGCGAAAACCGGACATTTTTCATGAATATATGAAACCCTCTGGGACATCCCGGACAGGATGTAAATAGTGGACATGTCTGGGCAAAAGAGGACGTTTGGTCCCCCTATCCTCAAACTAATTAATACTGACATAATCCATCCAATTCAGGCCATCCAACTGGGCAGAAAAATTGTCAAATCTTGCAACATTTCTTTGGAGAAAAATGTTCTGCTCCAGACCCAATTATTTTCAGTTTGTTGTGTCAACCAATCAGTGCCCACCAGCAAAATCAGAACTTACTGCCATTGGGTGGAGAAAAGGACGCCCTTCGTGACACAGATACAGACTGTAGGCAGAACTTTTTGATTATCGCATGTGTTGGCAATAATACAGATGATTTATGTGAGATAATCAACTGCAATGAATCACACATACAGAACACAACAAAACATTAACTATAGCAATTTCTCATTAAAATATGTATTTCACAACTACATTTCACACCTATAATGGAGCATATGCTTCTGATTTCCATGAAATTAACCTTAGATAAGATTAGAATAAGGATTAGTTGGTTTGGGAGTTAATCGAATTATCGTACTTCCACATGTGCAAAAGTGTACGTGACAAAAAAGTATGTGACAAAAGAGTGTGTTTGTCAGTGAGAGACAAAGAGGGACAGGGATAACTCAAACTTACCTAAAAACATAGTGGACTTTTCTAAATAAACTGTTAGAATACTCCATCATGTGACATCTTTCAAATATCTTTAGTTTACTCATTTTCATATCCTCTTTTCTCTTAAGATGACATTACTTTTTGTAATATCTGATTGCTTTCTTAAAATTCATTGTAGCAGAACTTTTATCCTGATTTCTAACTGTATTCCTGTAACAACCTTTTAATCCAAATATTTGAGTTATTCTCATGTTTTGTAAGACAGACTATTTCCTCTAAATTTTACAATATTATTTAGTCTTATAATAGTATCACCTCTTTCAAACTAACTATATTAAGTACATTGATCATATCCAATTTAAAGCTCCTTGAGAAAAGAACCAATCCAACATTTCTGATTACCAATCAAAGCTCTTCAGAGGTAAACAACAATATATATATAAAGAGTCTCTTAGTGCATTGTTCCCCAGTAGGGGGTTGATTTTGCAAGCACAATATAATTTCACTATCAATTAATAATAGTGCCCTTAAAGTATACAAACTATCCCAACATATAATACAGTTGACTCAAAGGTAAATCAATATCTACAATGACTGTTATTTTATTAATTATTCTCCCAAAGGTTCTGCAGTTTTGGATTAATTGAATTCCAAAAATGTGTGTATGGTCCCCAGCCTCGTCTGCATAATGGTGAGGACCCTCCAACAAAAACTGGACACAACTTGAGGGGCCTAAAGCACCTAACCTTGACTTTCAGGTCAAACTTCTTTCATTTAGTACAGGGGTCGGCAACCCGCAGCTCTAGAGCCGCATCCGGCTCTTTAGCGCCCCCCTAGCGGCTCCCTGGAGCCTCTTCAAAAATGTTTGAAAATGGATGGGGGGACAATTTTTTGTTTTAATATGGTTTTTGTAGGAGGACAAACATTCTTAACGTTTTAGAATCCTGTAAAAATGTGCATAATAAATATTAAATTTCAACATTTCTGTCAACGAAGACTTGCGTCATAGCCTGCGACACACGTTTTCAGCGCGACGCCGTCACCGTGCCAGACAGGTGACTGTTGTAAACAAACCGGCGGATGTGTCAAGGGCCATAGATCCCAAAAGGAAAAAGATACTACCCAGTTAGGAGTGAAAGAAAATGTGCGATTGCAGTACTTCTGGAGGAATTAGAGGAGCGCAAAAGTAGATTTAACAAGTGGATTGCATCTCCAAACTCCACTACTGCTGCAAGTTTTGTTGCAACCCGAGAGATAACAAAGCGTGGAAAACCGGTCACGGATGGTGAATACATGAAGGATTCATTCATCAAAATATCAGAGCACCTATTTTCAGACTTCAAAAACAAAACCGAGATAATCCAGAAAATTAAAGACATGCCTTTCTCCGCAAAGACGGTGAAAGAAAGGACCATTAAAGTGGCAGCGACATCACCAATCGGAAAATCAAGGACATTAATTCAGCTCCAGCGTACTCAATTGCCTGTGATGAGTCGTGTGACGTGATGTTATGCAGGTATGTGAACTCTGATGGGCCGCAAGAAGAAATGATCGAATGAATATCTCTGAAAGGCCAAACACGGGGGGACAACAAAACATAATACATTAATATTGTAATGGAAGTTAAACTTAAAGCACCAAATATCATACAGCAGAGTAGTCACGTGGTGAGCCATTATCTCCAGGATGCGCTGCAGGGAAAATAAACATTTAATCATAAATTCTCATTATGTATTTAGTCATTTTGATAGTAGGCTAATATAGTTAATATACACTTACAGCCTGTGTTGACTTCATATAAGGTTTATATAATGCTTTTACATTTTTGCGGCTCCAGACAGATTTGTTTTTTTGTTTTTTGGTCCAATATGGCTCTTTGAACATTTTGGGTTGCCGACCCCTGATTTAGGACTATGATCTTATAGGCGCTGCCTTACTGACTTTCCCATCAGTCCTTGCTCTCTTTTATCACATTAGCTTCCAGTTCCAATTGTGTTGACTTTTTTCTTAAAATTAAAACTTTTCATCACAATTCCTATAGTTTTTTAAAGACACTATGTCACTTCTCTTTAAATATTACTTGCTCAAATGATCAGTGCTGTGCTTCCTTGGAGAAAGGAAGGGAAATACCCTTCCTTTTATAGCTGCCCTCAGATTTCAATTGAGGTGTTTGAACAGATATGTTACAAAACGCTGAGCCACCATGACACCTGAAGGAAAAAAAAATCTTACATTTTCAGATAACGCCATTCATGATGCAAGTGACAAAAAATGTGCAAGAATGACAAAACTGAAATGTCTAAAATCAGTCATTTCAGCCTCTCCCAGTACAGTGGCTGACTGATAGAACTGGCTGATTTAGATTTCATTTTGAGTCCAGTGGGCAAGAGGGTAGCTGTGTTATTTTTGCAAATTGAAAAATGCAATCAGAAACTACTACACAGAGTTCAAAAACAGCAAATATAATCCTCTGGGCATTAGGAGATCTCTTTGCTCCATAATTGGCAAGTCATAGTCTAAAGTCAGTTCTCTAAGATCAATCACTTCTACGATTCACTGAACCGACAACAGTCTTCCCAGTTGGGTCTCTGGGACCGAATCAGAGCGAATGAGGGTCTGCAGTCTTATGTGGCTCTGTTTGATATGAAAGAATTTGAGAAGTCTTGGTCTGGGGCATCAACCAATTCCCTTAAACATCACAATATTAACCCCACAGCTGCCCAGTATGGGCTGTTTTGTCCCCAGAAAGTTCTACTGCCCTGAGCCAAGTGACTTGTTCAAACAGAATACTCCCCCTTGATCAAAGCACAGCCCCATCCCACTGGCCAAAAATATTCTGTTACATGCTGACCTATACACTGATTAGCAAACACTTTCCCTCTTTAGAAGTCCTCTTCAGCACATCTCAGAGTGTTGATTTATGAAAGGGAATACACAGTGGAAGCCCCGCTATAATCTCATCACTTTACTATTGGCCTGAAAAATTAAAATGTTTTTAAGTTGTCTTGGATAACACTGATTGGAACATCAGACCTTTTTGGACCTTGTCTTTAACTTTAACAGTAACCCTTGGTTGGGTTTTGGCCTGTTAGCTGTTCACCTGAAGAAGTTGCTTTTGTTACACTTCTGCTGTAATGGGCACATGGAGATTGTGGAGTGGCTCGGCTAATTTAAATTAATAAGTAAAATCATTTAAGAAATATTTATCCTCAAGTTTGGGTTAAAGGGGACAAAACAGCCAGTTTATAAGTTGATGTTTTGCTGATCATCAGTAAAAGTAAAAGCACAATGACCAGTAGCTCACAGCTATAAATCAACTGTAAAGTGTACACCGCACCCAAATTCACAAGCAGTGGTTGGCGGCCACTGATAGCACCAATTACAGTCTGGGTAAAATACAATTTGAGATTTGTATGAAGACCTGCTGAAAACATGAAAAAGACTAAACTATATATAAACCGATTTTCTCCATTTTTGTGTCAGACTTTTTTGTGTCTATCTATTCTGGAGCTGCCTTATCATAACTCCACCCCCAGCACTTCAAGAACTTTAAGTATTTTTAACAACAGTGGCTAACATTGGACAACATGTCTGTGCACACAGAGAGCCAACATGAGAGCCAACATTTCACTGCAGAACACCTGAACAGAAACAATTTATTCTCTGTAATTTGTTTGGCATGAACATTTTGACAGAGCCAGACTGACAGCAGCAGGAAAGCACAGTGTTTCAGAGCAGAACTGCTCATTTTTTCACTAGTTTAAATCGCAATATTTTGCACTTGGCAATTTTTTGTTTCTGATTCAAATTTGGCTGGGTGTTAAATAACATATTTTTCTGTAATGTGGAAAAATCAGATCACATATATATTTTTGCATTTGGCTTTAAGCATTATTTGCAACCGCTATGTGCCCCACCTTAAGCACTGGTTCACAACCTAACTTGTGCTAAAAAACATCATGGGCACAAGCAAGGCCGTAAAGTTTTGCAGCTGAGTGCATTTTGCATGTTTGCAATTATCCAAATGGCATAGTAGAAATACGCTAGATGCTATGTTTCTCCCGAGCAGACGTCAGGTCATTGAACTTCAGTAGTAACATCGTGACTTGACAGATGCTGTGCATACACATGAGGCACAACATTGGATCTTCATTGATTATTTAAATCTCCACAGTCAGATCAGCTGATTGGTCAGGATCTAATGTTCATTCATGTTCTGTGTTCTTCTACAAATCTAAAAGATAAAACACACACACACACACACACACACACACAGTCAAAAAGCGTCTAAATAACAAAATCACTGGGTATTTTGAATGTGAAGGATCTTTAGGAAATGAAATGTGTTTCTCACCAAAGTAGTGAAGCGTAAGTGCCTATATTTCAGTAAAAAAGTTTACTCAAACTGGGAGGAGTACAAATAGAAACAGCCAGAGAGAGACAGAGAAAAAGAGAGAGAGAGGAAGAGAGAGATGATAGATGAAGGGCTATAGATAAGAGGGGGGCTTTGTTAGACATAATTGTTAAGAACTTAACTGTCCATTCATCCACCACTTTATAGCTTCTTTTTTACCACTATGTTAAAGACACATCATCAAGCAGGTAGCCCCGTTATAATGGAGATGTAAATCCCATGCATGCATGGTGATATCTGGTGACTTTTGGAGGTAATGCTAGCTACTTTCATTGGGATAGACTTTGCAACATTGATAAAAAGCTGACATGGGAGACGTTGAAATAGCTAAAAGTAATGAACCAACAGCTGTTTTGCAGTAGTAATTAAATATTCAGTTCACAATTCATTCTAAATGTATAGTTGGAACATGATAGGTAGTGTCTATAGGTTTAGCCTACCTGTGCCCATCTGATAAGCTGGTTTGGGTACATCAGACAAAACGGTTGGGAAGCATTGCTGTGGGAAAGTACTTTTGTGCAGTGGAACTGTAAAGATTCAATACAGTCAGCTTGTCACAAAGCCAGGCCACAATCAATTTGACCCATCTGACGACTTTAGCCTG
Organism: Serranus cabrilla; assembly: GCA_903364295.1. Taxonomy (NCBI): domain Eukaryota; kingdom Metazoa; phylum Chordata; class Actinopteri; order Perciformes; family Serranidae; genus Serranus; species Serranus cabrilla. The sequence goes on along the minus strand of CAFUXE010001523.1, from coordinate 361,130 downwards.
GAGTTCAGCCTGACTGTTCTCCCAAACAAAGAAGGGCAGCTGTCGGTTTTGCCTGCGGTGAAGAGTGACCAGAGAAAAGTCAAACAGTAGTCTGAGGGAGGTATGGATGGATGGATAGATGGAGGGATAGATGGAAGGATGAATGGCTGATAGGCAGGCTATAGGTTTGGGAATTGTTGAGCCCCCCCTGTTTATTTTGTTGTTGTTGGTGAGTTGGTTGTGTATCAGGTGGCATTGTTGCGGCATGGCTGCTAGGACCTGACCGCTGAGAGAAGACGTCAGTCAGTGGACACTGACAGCAACGGATAAGAGCTCAGAGGGACAGAACAGCAGATGAGAGGATGGACTTTGACCTTCCCCCTATCTGTTTAATCCCACCCCCCACCCCCGTTTCCCAAAAACAATACAAAGTGATTGGTGACTCACTACGGGTCTGTGCCCTGAGTGCTTTGCATAGAGGATACAGTGGCCTGATGGGAGAGCAAGCTGTGGTCTTTGTCCTTCAAAGAACAAATAGATAGACAAAACAGCACATGTAGGAAAAGAGAAGGAGGGAAGAGATATGCACAGATAGAGAGACCATTAAATATGGCTGTTGATATGCTGGAGATTATTTAAGTTAAACAATCTGATTTTGGGGCGTATGCGGCGACGAAGCGGTGAGCACAAGAGTTTAGGTTTAATTGGTGACTCTAATGTACATAGGTGTGAATGAGAGCGTGAATGGTTGTCTATCTCTATATAGTGTGGCGACCTGTACGGGGTGTAATCTGCCTCTCACCCAATGTAAACTGGGATCAGCTGGGCCTGACTTCTGGATTAGCAGTTAGGGATATGAATTTTGCTATATATTGCAAGCTGATAGGGAAGAGTAGCAGACATACTGCACAGTCAGCACTGTCAGCCAGAAAGCCTTTACATGTATTTTGGGGATTTTGTGGTTTTGTTTTTGACAAAATCAGTCTTTATTACAATTTGAACATTTGAGGCACATTATTGTTTGCAGCATTAGGTCTGAATGTTAAATACATGAGTCAAATCCAAAAAGACTGAAACTCTAGACCCGGGGTAATGGCACCTAGAGGCAGCAAGGTTTATTCATCTGTGAAATACGAACAGGTTGGATTGAAAGTACTATACTATCAGTAATAGGGTGCAAATGTTTGTTGTGATGGCAGTACTAAAAGAAAGCTGAGGGAGTGACAAAAGTGGAAGGGATTTATCCCTTAGGTGCCATAATTGTACTCAGTATATTTTTGTATGTTGGATTCTGTAATTAACCAGGTACATTTAAATGCCCAAGAGTGGATTTTAACCTAATTTTGGTGTTCGAGAAAAGGTCAAATGGTCACCAATAGCGTTACTTGGCAGCTGATGACAAAAAAAAAAGACAGAATTGAATACTGGTGTCTGAAATGGAGGAGACAATAACATATCAAGAAATTTGGCATGCATTTTCCAGACTATTAACATGACAAAAAGAAGAAAGAAGGCGGACCTGTGTAATCATTATTATATCTAATGTTGAAGCAGATGTGTGACCTAGACAGTAGATGCTAGCTGGGCAGGGCCTCCCAAGCATGATCCTGATTCCATCCGTAATCCCTGGCCCTGCTCACTAGAGGGCTGCTGGGCCAGGCCCTCTAATGGGATCCAGATTGGTGCAAGTGTCACCATGGAATTCGACAGAGGGGGGGGGGAAACTGAGGAGGCTGGCTTCATCTTCTGCCAAGTCCAGCAGCTTAGCAGTGTCAAGTCAGCAAAACTCTGCAGAGACCATAGCTCCATCCAAACCCACTCCTGGTTCTGCAGCACGGGGTGGTCCCATTTTATCAGAAATCTCCACTGCAGGACTCTCAAATGTCCCCTGGCCTCTGATCAATCACTGTGTGAGCACCACCCACGACTTGATTGGTATTCATGAGAAGTAATTACCCAGCCAGAATCAGAAAAGGAACTAAAGGAGAGGAAAGACAAAACACTGATGGTAATGATACTCATATACTTTGAGGCACAGGTCATAACTTCAATGTTAACTTAACATTCATTCACCAGTCACACAGGGAGATTTTTTTTCCACTGTCAGTAACCTCAGTAGACCAGAATGCAATGCAGCACGAATATGTTGTTTCATTTAACAAGAGTGACGCTTGCATTTTTTCAACCACAAAACCTCTGCTGCCACTATCACTATTTCTCTGCACATCAAGCCCCCAGCTGAATGCAACATGTTCACACCACTTCTCTGGGGTTTGTTGACAGGCCTTCTGGGAGATGTAGGAGGTAGGAGAAGAGGCAAGTTGAGCATGAAAAAGTCAGTCTAAAACAATTCTTTATCAGCTCTGAATACCACAGATTGATGACACTAGAGCAGTTTCAGAGTATTTGAAGGAAATAATTAGCCTGCTCTTATCTCTCTGATGTTCACATACCTCTTTCATCAATCAAATTAATTATGCTGACTGTAACAAGTGCCATACTTGCTTCTTGTAGAAGAAATAACAGGAATTAGACAAACTTTGACACGGCATCAGATACAGTTTTGAGGATACACTTAGCTAATTACTTTCCTTCAAACTTTGTAAGAGTAGGTATGGTGTTGTACAAGGTTGCTGTTGCTAAACTGACTAAATTATAGAGAACTGATTTGATGTCTTTCACTTTTTTTCTGCAAATTCATGCCAGTCCTCAAACTGTAATTGTGTTGCGCCTGTCAGGAGGTAACCGATGAGATGAGGACAACTACAAGAAGAGGGGCATTCAGAAAACATGGCACCAGTCTTTGTCTGAGGGTTTGTAGGAAGGGCAGAACATAAATGTGCCGGGCTACAAGAGAGAAAACTAGGAACACATTGTACTCTGCTCTACACCTGCTTAATTTGAAAATGCTTCCAGTGTTGCTGTCACTTACCAGCCAACCACAGTTTAACCACAGAGCAGGAAAAAATGCGTAATGCTCACATCTTTGCCATCTTGAAGGGAGTTTGAGTAAATTTAGCTGGTATAGCAAGGTGTCGATCATTTTAACCGCCAGCCGAACATTGGACTTTTTGCCGTATACTGATATCTGAGAAATTAAAGTGATGAAAATCATTGGGACAAACCATGTCATGCCATCATGTCGGAATAGGGGTGAAATAACGTCAGCAACGAAATCCGACAGATTTTTCCTTCAGAGGCTGTTTCAGTGGGAGCATTTCTTGAAAACTGACCTCCCTGTATAAAAGGAGCTGCTGTGACGTCTGGGATAATCACAGCCTCATGAAACTTTACAAACACAAACCAGAGACCTATAGGGCATTCAGAGGATGTATGGCTTTCTGAGGTACATTGACAATAAGGGGGTTTCACTGAAATGTACTTCAGAAGCCATACATTAATATTCTAAACCATTATACACCTTATTAGGATTGCTGAATTGATTTATTGATTTTTATTAGAACATTCAACTAGAGACATAGTGCTGAGCTGCAGATGTACATTGCTTCTATATGGCATCTACTTTTGACCTGCTATAAACCCCTAAAAATCCATTGCCCACAACCCCCAATTCTCGATAAAAGGGGGCAGAGTGATGAGGAAACATCTAAAAACCAACTAAAATGTAGTTACAAAAGGTAGGAATGAAAACAAATGTCCATGCAGACTGTGTAAATTAAGAGTAAGACAATCAAAAGATCATCCATGTGAGTCGCATCGACTTGGTAACTAACTGTATGTGTAGACCTTAACAAACAGCAATTCAGTACTTATGAATTTATGATATATGTCTCATTTCATGTGCATTTAATTATGGCAAAACCCTAAACTTTAATGTTTGTGTAACGTCCACAGTTAGCTCAGTGCACACTGAGTCAGAATCACTTTACTTTGCTCCACAGTCACTTTATAATGCAAGGTGTTCTCAGTGAACATCCTCCATCCATCACCTTAATAGTGTAAACCTCCAATATTTATGCAGGGATTAAAGTATTTTAATATGCTAACAGTTAAGAAGGCTGATTATGATAAAGTGTGTTAATATCTCCATGAATATCCCAGAGTGAGGAATCCAGGGAAACTTAATGGATGACAGAAAGATAAGTGTGTGTTGGTGTTTATTCAGAAATGAACAAACTTCCCTCACTGAAGACTGAGGGAAAGTACACTTCTTCATCCCGTGGACTCTAACACTCCTAATTATACAAGTTGTCTTTGGCCTGCACTATTTGCGTACAAATGATCTTGTGTGTGTGTGTGTTTGTGCATGTGTGTGTGTGTGTATGGGTGTGCAGCCAAAGCAGCATCCCCCAGCCTTTCCCGCACCTCTCCTCCTCACTCCAGAGCCTCTTAATAAAGCATCAGTTAAAAAGTGAATGGATCAATTAGGCAATTTATCCAGCTAATCTTTGGCAGGGCCCACCTTTTTGATGCCGCCAACAAAGTGACTGAAAACATTGTTAATGCATCCAAAAAATAAAAGGGGTTGCTTCTGCCTCTCGCTCCCAAATGATTTGCAATAATTTGCTTCTCATTCAGGAGATGGAAGGCAGCCGGGGCTCTCCGTCGCTGGCAGTTGGCATGAAAGCACTTCGCCACCAACTTTCCCCCAATATCTCCTCACTGGAATCAGCTAAATGGCTATTAGGCCAGCGCCTCCTGCCAACACGCTCTCCATAATCACAAGGAAGAAGAGGTGCTAGTTTGGATAGGGTCTTAGTGTGACAGCTGTGTGTATTTGGTTTGGCATGTGCGATCTATGTGTGTGCGTACAAGCCATTAGGATGTAATATGAAGGGTCTTTGGGGAGGTGTGCCATACGCGCTTCAGAATATAAAATGAGAGGAAAATGTAAGATATTTCTGAGGATCCGTTTTATACACGCAGGAGCATCTTATGGAGGAAGAAGCCTGTGTAGGATTAAGGTTACAAAGGCATTAAAGTAATGCTGTATTCTATAAATATTGGTGCTTACATATAGAGCCAGTTCTGGCAAAGGAAAATGTGTGTCTATATATATATATATACAGCAACAACAGTATATAACTGTGCCTATTATTGTGTTGTTTAAGACCCACACCTGTTTGTGTTTAGAAGCTATTCAGGTGATATATCCACAGACTGTAAGAATACTATTTTTATTATGCAGTAGAGGACATTTACCTCGGTGTGAGAAGCACATTTGCGTTGTGGAACCTCTCAGTTTTCTCTCAGTCTCTTGGCTCAGCTCTGCCTTTGCAGTCCGGCTCAGTCATGGCTCCGCTGTGTGTCGATCTAGATACATCTAGAGATTTGGTGTCTCGACTATTTTCTCTCCCGGATGCATATGGTTCTCAGCAGGAATACAGTGAAAGTGAAATGATTTGACAGTCATATTGACATATACCAGCAACATTACACTTTTTACTACACTTTCAGTCGCTTTATCTGGAGAAAATGTCACGGTCATGAAAAAATATTTGTAACTCCAACCTTTTTGGATTGAAATGGAAAATTCTGTGAATTGCACAGCTCCATAAATACTTTGATTATCGGCTTGGTTCTGTAAAATGCTTACAAATGCTAGAATTGGCGCAAACTGATCCAGTAAAGGGCCGAGTGGCTGCAGGTTTTTGTTCCAACCAAGAAGAAGCACACCTGAATCCAATCATTCAATCACCTGAACTGACTTCACTCAGTTGATTAATTATCAGTATCACCTGTGCTCCTGCTTGGTTGGAACAAAAACCTGCAGCCACTCGTTCCTTTACTGGATCAGTTTGAGCCAATTCTAGCATTTGTAAGCATTTTACAGAATGATAATTTTTTGACAAAAATCAACATTTAGACATCCTATAATAAGGTGTTTTTCTTTTGACATTTTTAAATATAATATAGTATGCCATTTTTCTTCCAGTTTTGGACACACTATAATATAGTGTTTCTTGTTTCATATTTTTGGATATACTATACTATTACCCAGGTCCAACAGCATTTTTAGGCATTTTTGGGTGAACTACACTATGACCAATTTTGGACATACTATAATTAGTTTTTTTGTCATCTAGAACAGGGCAGAGTGGCAGAAACACACCTGAATCCAATCATTCAATCACCTGAACTGTCTTCACTCAGTTGATTAATTATCAGTATCACCTGTGCTCCTGCTTGGTTGGAACAAAAACCTGCAGCCACTCGGCCCTTTACCGGATCAGTTTGACACCCCTGCAGTACAATAACAGTACAAATGAAATGATGCAATCTATTTTTTAGGGCAATTACTTATGGCAAACTCAGCTAGATCTCACAAAATTACACGAAATGACTGAAATAATTACAATACATTGTAAACTTGTCGCTATGTTTACTCCTCTTGGATACCGGCTGATGTAGCCAGCGCAATATTTGATTCGCACATTTCACACACAAAGAAATTAAACTTTTTTACCTATTATGTGTGAAACACACATGATTCAGGTAAATTTAGTTTTTTGGGCATTTGACAGATGACACATGATATTTCACACATGAAAACATTAATATTAACCTCTAAACCACTGTAAGTCTCAGGCTTAAACCAAGCAAAAGTCAATGCAGAGGTGCTTTCAAGTGCAGTTCCTCTTTGGGCCATAGTGTGAGAAATATTCTCATCTTTTTAATAGTCATTTATACATACACATTCTCCTAGTTTAAAAGGTGTAATATTCATCACATGACCAACATGTCATTTCTGTGTGTTTAAACAAAGCTAGATTAAACTGAACACACTAACTGGAGGTTATAAAACAGCAGTTTGTGCCCTGTAGGCTGTTTTGTTTGCTGGACACCTGCTTCTCTGCTCTCATTTGTCCAACGACATTTAATATATTTTATCTCCAGCTAAAAGGAGACAGAATCTTTATGTTAATAATGATTTTGTTAAGAGTGATGAATTGGTTTATGTGTAATTGGGTGTTTGGCTGGTGAAAAGGGTTTTTTTCTGGGACTACCGGCTGGAATGGGCTTCTCCTCTTTACCTCACGCTGCCAGAAGACACTTAACAAGCTGGCAGTAAAAATTGAAGGGGCCTGTTGAGCATGTGGGCAAACATAAAAAGCTCTGGATTCAAAGTTAATTTTTCCAGACATGATTATTAAAACCCTGTGCCAGTGTGTGAGTGTGTGCCTTTGTGTCCATGAGTGTGCCCATATGTGGCCCTGGATGGGCCCCTGTGAGAGCTCCCATGTGAATGCATTTGCACTGTACAGTGTGTGTATTAGCATGAGTCCTTATGGCTGAGTGTGTCCAGACGTGTGTGTGTGTGTGTGTGCGCCCGTGGCTTTGTATATATGTGTGTGCTTACTCCAATGAAATCAATTATGGCCTCTTGTTAGCCCCAGTCACTCTGTCAGCTCCTTGCCAAGTCAAAGTAGATATAGAGGTGGTGCGGGTGGGATGTGGGCTGAAGCTGG
>CAFUXE010001523.1:339334-350647 GCA_903364295.1 Serranus cabrilla | reverse complement strand
CCATCCCATTCTGCCCAAAGCTCCTTCATGGGGCCTCCAGTGGTTTCTCACTCCATCTGGGCCTGATGCCAAAGGCCTCACAGGCCTGTTCGAGTCAGGCTGCTGCAGCCCCGAAACCATCCCTTCTTATCTGCACAGATCTGCAGGGAGGTGTGGCTGGAAATAGCAGAGGGAGGGGGCACAAAAACCTAAATGCACACAAAAGGGCCTCTGAGGGACAGTTGTCATTGACGTTATAGACCACCTCGGCGATGTGTCAATCAAACCCTTGTTAGTTACACTGGGTCTGGATCAAAGAGAGCTGCACATCCCTCTGAGGCAAGATGATACAGTTTGACTTTGTAGCTCCAACTCAGTTTAGAGATCTACACTCTGGCCCGTCATGCCTAACACACTGTGACATATGTCGGTACTTCTTGATACTGTACGGTGCACACAAAGGCTGGTGCAAAATTTAAGGCTTAAGTAAGTCCTTTAAAACTAAGTTCCAAATAAAGACAAACTTTATTTATTAATAACAGCAAATCCATTCTGGTATTATTGGCACACTGACCCTTGGCATTAGAACAGGATCCACCCTAACCTTATTAAACTGAAACAATGTGGCATTTTTTTCTTCTTTGGACCATTATAACAGGCTTCTCCAGATGTAGCTGAGAAATGTATATTTCCTTTGAAAAAAGAAAGAGCACAACTGATGCTTTTGTCTTGTTCTCAGTATGCGAAAATTGTGGGCACGTCATTGGTTCTGGTCTCTGTGATGCTATAGGCAGGTAAATGTCAGTACATTGATTAAACTAACGCCTTTAGCACACTGCAACGTAGAAATAGAAGAAGTATTTCACATACAGAAGCTGGATGGGTTGATCTGAGAGCAAATGCGACAAGATTGCTGCTTCTCAGAAGAATTGACAAACATGGGAAACAAGTGGCTTATCCTGACAAGCTGACATATGTCACAATGACTTGACCCAGTTCATCAACACAGCTGTCTTAACTGTCTCAAATTAAATTTAAAAAAATATAGCAGTCCAGAAAGGCACCTGCCTAATATGGACTGCTCCTGCTTAGTGTTCGGTGTTTCCCTCTTTATTCCAACCAATGCAGCACAAGGCTCTGTTCCAATTTTCTCTGAACAATCCAGAGTCTGCAGATTTTCATCCTAACCAAAGACTACAGCAGCTGATTTTACAGTTTAACACATCTTCAACTACACAAGAGGAAATAATCAGAGAAAAGAGCTGATGTAGAATCATTCTGGAATGAAAACCTGCAGACCCTTGACTCTGCATGGCACATGGTTGGACACCACTGCTTTAATCTCATTTAGGAATTTATTTTTGATATAGTAAGTAGTTACTTCAGAGCTGGCCAGAAGTCTTCTGAGTTCAGCCTTTGTCCCTTTCTCTGGAGTCCAGATGTGATCCCAGCTGGACGTGACCATTCACCAGCCCATACTGCCTCCATGTGACACCTTGTGTACTAGCATGCCAAGACCCTTGGCCCTGTCACAAAACACACACACACACACACACAGGTCCAAGTGTCTCCTTCTTACAGCGGTCATGTTCCAGATGGGTGGCATTCCATACAGACCTGCTCCCTCCAGTGGCATTATCCAGCTTACAGGAAGCAGTCAATATGTGAACATGTGTGTGTGTGTGTGTTGGACAAAGAGAGAGAGACTCGGTCAAACATACGATGCTTTCTTTTTTAATCAGATCAGCTAATGTCAGAACTCAAGCATGAAGGCAGAAAAATGTGGAAGCCAGAAGAGGATAGAGATGTTAAGTAACATAAAACTATTTTGTTCAAAACTGGGTTGTCCAATTACACTTTGAAGAGAAGTGGAGTGCCCAATCAATTCTTTTCCCCAGAAATTAATAGTTCTTACTTAAACTTAATGTACACTACCTGCTCGGCACCACAGATAGACCAACCTGATCTCACAAACTTACGAAAAATGACCATGTTTGCTTTCACAACGAAGTACGTGTGGTGCGTGGTAATAGACCAGGGGTGTCAAACTGATCCAGCAAAGCGCCGAGTGGCTGCAGGTTTCTGCTCCAACCAAGAAGAAACACACCTGAATCAAATCATTCAATCACCTGAACTGTCTTCACTCAGCTGATTAATTATCAGTATCACCTGTGCTCCTGCCATGTTTGTGAAAACATAATACAGCATAATATGTCCAGAGTATAACAGGGACATTTTTAGCATTTGTAAGCATTTTACAGAATTATTATTTTTTGGACAAAAATCAACATTTGGACATCCTATAATAAGGTGTTTTTCTTTTGACATTTTTAAATATAATAAAGTATGCCATTTTTTTTTTCCAGTTTTGGACACACTATAATATAGTGTTCCTTTTTTCATATTTTTGGATATGCTATACTATTACCCGGGTCCAACAGCATTTTTAGGCATTTTTGGGTGAACTACACTATGACCAATTTCAGGATATACTATAATTAGTTTTTTTGTCATCTAGAACAGGGGTTTCAAACTGATCCAGGAAAGGGCAGAGTGGCAGAAGCACACCTGAATCCAATCATTCAATCAGCTGAACTGTCTTCACTCAGTTGATTAATTATCAGTATCACCTGTGCTCCTGCTTGGTTGGAACAGAAACCTGCAGCCACTCGGCCCTTTACTGGATCAGTTTGACACCCCTGTACTAGACTATGCCAATGTGAAGTCCGTGAATCAGCCAAGCGTTCAAAAAATATTATAAAACATGTTCGGATGTTATAAAACAATAAAAGTAAATGAAAATACTGGAAATGCCAGAAGTGAAGCCATGGAAGTTATGTAAACAACGTACGTTACATAAACAGCAACAAATTCACCTGGGACATGAGCACTGTTTTCCCGAGTGAAAATCCACCATTTGTTCTATGTGAGAAAAATAAATAAATAAATTTTTATATATATTAGGAATCATTGTTGATCTCGGCCTGCGGCCCTTCTGTGTGGAGTTTGCATGTTCTCCCCGTGTGTGCGTGGGTACTTCCTCCCACAGTCCAAAAACATGCAGGTTAGGTTTAATTGGTGACTCTAAATTGCCCGTAGGTGTTTGTTTATATGTGTCAGCCCTGCGACAGACTGGCGTCCTGTCCAGGGTGTACCCCGCCTATGCCCAATGCAGCTGGGATCGGCTCCAGCCCCCCGTGACCCGGGTTAACAGATAAGCGGTTACAGAAAATGAATGAATGAATGTTTGGGGACCATGAATATCAACATTAAAATAGATAGAAATCGTGCAGTTCATTCTGACACGACAAGAAAGGTCAGGGGTCAACATTATCATTAGATACCACCCTCTGGAGAGTAGATTTTATGGCAACCTTGCCATGCAGTTGAGACAGTCATTGCTAATGTATCTTGATCTGTGATAAAGTCTTGGACTGACCTTCTTTAGGCCTAAATAAAAAAAGTGCATACCATTTCTATTTACCAATGAAAGCCAATAGACAACAAATACACTCATTCCTCAGATGTGAAATCCTCATATCTCACATGCTCCATCACGAACATGGACAAATACATCCATACCACATTTTGTCCTTTTCATCAGCCCTCTTTTTCTGCAAACTCATTATACTCTGCCTTTTCTGCGCTGTGTGTCCAGATGGCGAGGCGTCTTGCAGTCATAATGCTGTGGTAATCCCTCCTGCACATGGTGCCCTTGCTCCAGCACAAACCTCGCTCCTATTGTTTCCTGGACTTCCTTCATACTCCGGGCCCCCGTGGTACCATCGTGCCCACGGCCTGCAGAGCTGGACAGGCTTCATACTGTACAAGTAAGTCTGCCTGACATCCTCTCTACAGGTCAGTAAAGGCCTTCTGTTGTGATGATATGATCATGTGCAATATGTTGGTGCTTCTGTGGGATAGTGAGACATTTAAAAGCTGTTTTGTGAGTTGCACAGGTGAAGAAACAGGAGGTTTTCCAAAAGGAATTCGACAGTCTAGCAATCCTTCTGTCAATGAGATCCAAACAACATTATGGGAGAAAATCAGTGAACTAGTGATGAAAAGCAGGCCAACGTTCTCTAGTTCCCATTGTTTGTAACATAAATCCATTTCTATATAGAGTGACACATTTTCATCACCTTTAATAAACTCCTCTAGCTGCTGTTTATCTGGTTCCCACACTGGAAGATATTCTTGCAAGCCTGATGCAAGGGAAAAAAAAACAACAACAACTTCGAGCCCAGTATTTTGTAAGCAAATATTTCTGAACAAATGATGCTCTGCATGTCATCGGTATATTTACGATGGCTCAAAGACATGGCTGTGTGGGTCTAATTAAAAATGTGAAAGGGTTAGCAGCCTGCCGCTCGTTGCCAGCTCTTGGCAGCTCTCCTGTCAGGCAGCCAGCTGTTTAGTCCTGCCCTGAATTATTGCCAGACCCACCGCCAGGCATTGTGGGATTGGCAGGGCCGGGCGGAGAGCTATTGTGTTCAGCCACCGAACGAAATAGAAAAAAGAAAAAAGATGGAAGACAAAGCATTCCCCCCTCAAAGTTCCCACATACAGTCAGGCAGGACTTAACAAGTGCTGCTGATGTGCAGAAAACAAAGTCACAGCTTTGTGACATTTAAATTTGGTGTACATTCACTAAAGATTTGAAGGATTTGCGCATGAGGGAAAATAAGGTTTTTGCTTCTGTCATTACTCATGACTAATGAAATGATGTTGCATTAATTAAATCCACATTACTATAATTCAAAATTATTATCAGATTAATATCAATTATGTTTCTACGTCATGTTCTGAGATTTTGCATTGAATTTGTGAGCAGCCGATGAGATTAAGAGGAATTTCTCTGGAAATATCATTTTTATTTACATAGAGCTAGTGAGTGTGAACTATGAAAAATATCAACAGTAAATGTCTTTTGAGACTTTTCTTTTGGGACCTTCATAGTTTTTATAGTGCTATGAAATTCAAAATATTTCTTCATTTAAAAGAATTATAGTGTAGGCCTATATATTGTACTACTACATCATTTTTAAAATATCCAGAAGAAAAAAACATATTTAGTTAAAGGCAAATGGAAAGAAAAAAAAAAAGGTTTTAAAAAGTGAATAACAGGAAAGAGTAATCATGATTCAAAACAAAACTCTGCAACAACACAAAAAGGAAAAGACAGATTTACGCAGGTGGAAATAATATGTAATAATAATAATATGTTTGCCAAAACTTGTGTTACGGCCCAAGAAGTGCGCTGATTCACATATATACAGAAATACAAAACATAACATTTACCCAAGAGAGCCATTATTTTATTATTATGGAAATTGGAAGTAGTGCGAACAATTAATAACTACACTTTACATTCAGTCTTTGATCCAGGTACAGTGAGGCCTAACCCAAACTATTAGTATTAGTTTTGTTCCTCAGTAGTCAAGTTACTCAGTCTTTTCAATCATTCCATTATATTATCAGTTAATATTAATATAGTTATTATCGGGTATTTGTGTTCCGTTAATAGTTTTCTTACTCTCGTGATCAACACTTTGATCTCAATTCAGAGTCTATTAAGTCAAAGCATAAAATATAAACTTCAAGATATAATATAAACCCACATCTGGTTTAAACCACCTTACAGTCTAAGTCACACCCATCAGGAGATATGGCTACAGATACATACAATTTAGTTGGTTGAACAATTATGTTAAATGTTGATATAAATAAGAAGAGGGCCCTTGCTGTATTTTAGGCTTGTCTAAAGGCTTCAGTATCAGCTGTATCAATTCTGTTTATATGCAAACTGGTAGGGGTCCAGTTTACCACCTACAGACTTGTTGAGCTGCTAAATCACAATTCTTTCTAATGGTTTCATCACAATAGGGGCTAACGCTACAAGATGATAATCACTGAGTTACTCTTAGTTCCTTAGATTGAAAAAAAATAAAAAAAATTTCTTGGAAGGGATGCTATATGTGAGGTTTTGCTCATTTTGGGGACCCTGTGAATGAGTGAAATGAGTTGCCGCACAGGAGAAAGCTCAGCTGCAAATGTTTTGACCATAAATACATGAAGGTTATTTGGTTCTCCTCAGTTGGGCAACCGAAACATCAGCTCTAACATAATATGAATTAGTCACTTTTGCCTTCATAAAGTCTTCTGTATTTGTAGTCTGTGTGCTCTTGTCGCCTCTTGTAATCCCTCCGGGGGTTCTTTCCCCACATGCTTTAACTCTCTTGTATTCCTGTTCTTGAAGTCAGTATTTCTCAATTTCGCTGTATGCGAAGCATAGATTTTTGTCTCCTCGGTTGGTATCTGCACACAAAACTTGCAGAAGTATGTAGTCCAGATACACACTACAGTCAAAGCATGCTCTAAGTTTTCTATGCATTCAGGTAACTAAACTCTGATTGCAGTTTTCTTTGGTTTACTTCTTTTCAATTTAGATTTATTAGTTGCTACACAATAAACCATCTGAGCTAGCAGTCAATGGTATCCTTGACGCATATGCTTCCTCTGCATTTACAAGGCATTGGTTCAACATAATATTCTTCAGTTATTAATTAAATCCTAGCATTGTAAGGTCCAGTTCACAATGTTCATGTCTCAAACAACAATTGTTGGTGATGTTGTTGCTGCAGTCTGTGAACAACTGCCTCCAACAGTAGCTGCAGCTTTTTCTATCTGCTGTTTTCATGGGTGGAGTCCGGGACTTGAGAAGTTTCTATGAAGCAGAATGGTAATGTCTCATGAGAATCTGAACACTACGTTGCATGCGCTTGGATATCATCCACTTTTTTGTTTATTGACCTCAGGTTTGTCAGGATAATAGATGGAAGTGGTGGCCTTCTTCCCACTTTCTCTAAAGTTTACCACACTAAGGCAAATGTCTCTGACATGCTGGCTTTGTTGACACAATGCCATGTCTGTTGCACTTGCAAACACCGTGTACACAACACAAAACCAACAATCCATGTGTGCATAAATTTGACAATGGGGAAAAACATATTTTCACACGACATAAAACAAAACAAAAAATCAAATGCCTGAACGTGGTTCGCCGCTGCGCTGTTCACCGGAAGTAATGGATATGGATATAGAGGTGAGAGTTGATGAAAGTGTGTGTACTTCTCTTTGACTCCTCTCCTGCTGCCTGATGTTGTGATCAGCTGGAACATCACTCCATGTAATGTGCCTCCTGTAACAGGCCTGATCATCCACACTCCTGCCTCTCGGGTTTCAGCCTCCTCCACTCGGCTCTGATCATCATGCCTCCTCCACCGCGTCGCTCCCTACTTTGTTTATGTATAATTCATTATTTGTGCTAAGCATATAGGCCCTGAATGCATCTCACAGAGCCCAGCACTTCAAATGTTGCCATCGCTACCTTCTGCCGAGCTCAGCCCGCTCTTTAGCTCCGTGTTTTTTTCTCTGACTTCAAATGGCACTTTTGAGTCTCAAATTTTGTGTCGATGAAAAAAAAATGAAAAAAAAGATGAAGCTAAAAGCGACGGTGTTCACCGACAACGGCTAGCAACAACAAAGATCACCCCACCCCCTCTTCTCCACCCCCTACTCCTGCTTCTTCTCCTTTCTCTTCTTCTATTATCTTGTTTCTCTAAAAGGGATGCATTTGTTTGTTCTCCTTTTGTTTTGCTCTGGAGACGTTTTCTCGCCCTCCCTCTTTTCACTCCTCCTGTTCTCCTTTCCTCTCTCTCTCCCTGTTCTACGTTAGTCTCTCTTGCTCACTTTCTTTTTGTTTTCCTCTACTCGGGGGCTTGTGGGCCAAAAGCTCATAATCATTTCAAAGGTCCTTTAAATATATAATAAGAGTTCTGCATTGTGATAAACAACATGTCACAGGGAGAACATCAACATGGCTTCCTGTGCATGCACAGACACACACACACACACACCGTTACACAGACACACAAGTTACGCACTGTGTGACCTGTGCATCTTTTCCCTGTGTGTTTCTCACACACTTTTCTCCTTCTGTTTTTCCACTGAGTCTGGATTGAGAGCGTGCACAACACAAGTGTGTATTTTTGGACAAAGCACAGAGCAAATAATAGCGAAAAACACTTGATACACAAAGGGAGCAGAGTGAGATGAGCGATACTAAATGTTTCATAAAAAAGCTTACACATTATTTATTAAAGCTCACAAGATGATATTGTCAATATTCTGCACTTCAATATTCAAATGCATTCGTTTTGTTAAACCAAGCTCTTCAATCAAAGGAACGAGATCCCTTCGAGTTTTTAACTTATTAATTGGATCTTATGACCAAAAGGGCTAGACGCTGTTTTTTGGAAACATATCAAAAATGCTCCCTTAGCCTTTGAGTGTCTGAGTGGGTGGGCAGTGTCCATGCTTGATTGACAGTTGAGTTAGAATGAGCACAGGGGAACAATATGAGGAAACCTGTGCTGCCGACTTGCCGCTATAACTGTAAGTTACAAGTTAAGAACAGAGAGTAACCATTTAGCATGTAAACTGAGAACTGTTAATGTTTACTTTTGCCCAGCAGACATTTAAACTTTTAGCTCTGTTTTTTTTCAAGTTTTCCACTAAACACTGAAGCGGCTAAATGGTCTTTCAATATTCTCAGCTTTATTATTTACAACTTCTTACTGCAACATGTCAAAATGTCTTTTGTTAAATTGGCACTTTAGATAAGCAGCTTGCAAAGTGACGTGTGACATGTCTTTAACACCCCCTATTACCTATTGTTAGGTAATAATAATAATAATAATAATAATGACGATGATGATGATAATTATAATAATGTATTTATTTATTTATAGTGCTTTTCAGGACATCAAAGACACTTTAAAACAATTTAAAAGCAGTTTAATAGCACAGTCATAAAAATACAGTTGGAGCCACAGAAAGAACACAGAGATAAAACACAACATTATACTATCAGCAAAACTGTGGACTGAAATCAATCAATCACAAGCTGTGTTGGATTCAGTGGCACCATCAGACAATGGCAGAATAGGGAACATTTCCCCTTTATACCATTGTGTTTGGAATTAGGTCATTTGAGTAGTTATTTGCAAATAATATCTCTTTTCCAGGTAAAAAGAAAAACATGCATTTTGGCAGATTGACGCACAGACACTGTTGTGAAATTCACAGAAATCAGTTTAAATGTCTCCCTGAATAATATTTTTGCTTCAATGAAAACACAAGATATATAATTGCATGCATGCAATACAGAATAAAAATGCAGTGCAATTTACGTTGTCTCTAAAGATGAAATAAATAGTTATTTTTTGTCATTCCATGGCATTAATCCTACTGTTTTTCCCCCCAAAAATAACTGAGCCAGCACATGTAGCTTCATGTTGTTCATATGCCTGGTGGGTGTCACCCTCCATCTAAATGTTAGGCTTTGCTCTAACTAACATTTCGGAGCTGCCTGACACTGTTTGCATGTAAACATGCTGCAGAGAAGCAGCTTTTTCTCTCCAGAAAGATGCTGTTTGGAGGAAATTGAGAATCTAACCCCTGGCACTGCATCTCCCCATAAATCTTTTAGCATGTGCCTTTTGGCTAAATGACTTTGTACAGAGAAAATTTAACCTCGATCCCGCCCTGCAAGCTGTGAGAGTGGAGAGAGCTCAACAGCGTAGAAGAAATGAATGGAGCAACATTTCAACTAAAGGGAGACATTTTGTCTTGTGCTATAGTCTCCTCTTCTTTTTTTTTTCCTGAAATGCAGCCTTTTTGGTTGGAAAAGCAGAAGACTAACACAGCTATTAGTGTACCCTCACAGGGAAATGACAACTTATTTGCCTTTTTTGAGCAGGAAATAACTTCATTGTTAGAAAAGGTTGGCACACATTTACAGCCTAGAGAAGCTTTGAAAAAGAAAATTGATTCAACATTAGAGTCAAACAACAAACCTAATTCATCTACTGCAATAAAAGAGTGGCAGCACTATTCATGGTCAAACTGGAGATGGAAACAGTGGTGTTGTGGCCACTCTGTTTACCATGACTGGCTGGTGGACCATTGGAAGATCCAAAGATCTTCTTGACCGCCCAGCTTTTCTTTCTCTTATCCCGTCCTCCCTATGTCCCATCAGTCAGGTGCAAATGTTTGTATTCCTGGGCTGGGCCCATAATAATAATAATAATATCTTGGATTAGATATTGCCTTTCACCAGACCAAAGGAAACTTAGATGAATGTCTTAGTGATGAATATCTTTGATGACAAGCAGAGTTAGGACTGGTTGTAGGCTGTGGTGAACAGATGGAGTTTGAGTTGAGTTGAAGAGCGTACATAGATGAAGTGTTCCAGATATCAGTATGGAGAGCGCCTCAGAGGGTGGGAGATGTGACACTGATAGGAGAGCACGCCAGTGTCTGAGGAATGGAGGTTCTGAGATGGGAGAAGGAGGTCAGAGATGTATCAAGGGAGGATTTTGTCATTTATACGGACTGAAAGGGATAGTTTGGATTTTTTGAAGTGAGGTTGAGGAACTTCCCAAGAGTCAATGTATTACCTGCAGTAGATGATGGTCTTCGTGTTCTCAATTTAGAGAAGACATGGCCTGTCACAAACGTATTTCAACCATCTAAACCAGGGGTGTCAAACTGATCCAGTAAAGGGCCGAGTGGCTGCAGGTTTTTGTTACAACCAAGAAGAAGCACACCTGAATCAATATATAAAGGTGTTTTTCTTGTGACATTTTTTGGATATAATATAGTATGCCTTTTTTTTCCAGTTTTGGACCTACTATAACAGGGGTGGGCAATTAATTTTTACCGGGAGCCGCATGAGCAACCCGAGCACTGCTGGAGGGCCACATCGACAATATTTCAATTAAATTTTGCTCAATATTATTTTTGATATACCGTAAGATAAATAATAATAATAATAATTTCATTTAACCTAACTTAACTTTATACAAAAGCAGATTGCTTTTGATGGTTTTTATAGATGGATATTTATATTAGGCTATGTGAAATTGAAAAAAGAAAACAAAAACAATCATTGAATCACTGCAATTTATTTATACTTTTTCTAGCGATTTTGTGAGAAATGACGAGACTTGTCCTGACGGCTGCATTTCTGGTGGTGTGAAGTTTAGTAAAAAGTCCTTGTTGGGTTTGCAGTTTCACCATTAACGCATCAGCCTCCCTAGCGCGCTCTCCATCAGACAGATTCCGGTATTTATCCTTGTGCTTCGTCGTGTAGTGGCGATTCAAATTATAATCTTTAAACACAGCAACCTGTGTACCACAAATTAAGCACACGGCTTTACCTTTAATTTCTTTAAAGAAATACTTGGCAGTCCATGTCTTGTTGAAAAC
>CAFUXE010001523.1:312151-323646 GCA_903364295.1 Serranus cabrilla | reverse complement strand
AATTCAACCTGGAATGGATACAGGTATGCATGACACAACTGAATGAATTGAACCCTCCCCTGGTTAATCTAAGAGGCATATGGGGGAAATGGAAGGGTTGATTTACTTTTCCAGACAACCTCGGACATGAACATGATTACAGTTTTCTGTAACAACATGAAGCTACATCATTCACTACTTTAATGTTTAGAAACACCAGCATGTGGCATATATGTGATCACACTGATATCTGGAGTTTCATTCATTTATCAAATAAAATCCAATAAGGTACAGTTTCAGTAAAAAGTAATCCCATCAGTTTCTTAAATGTATGCGATATTAATGAGATACAAATGTATGACGAAAATAATGACTGTGATGAAGGCAAGGGAAGTCCAGTCTTAGGCAGTGTCCTCATTTAGGCATCCTAGTATCTTGAGGGTAGTAGCTCTTTCTGAGCCTCTCAGTGCTGGCCTGGAGTATCCAGTACCTTTTTTTTTTTTTACCAACTTCAACAGGGAGAAAAGGCTGTTTTCTGGTTGGCTGGGATCCTTAATGATTCTCCTAGCCTTATTCTTACAGCTCATGGTGTAAATGTCCTTAAGGCAAGGTAGCGCACCACTTCTTGTACATTCAGATGAATGAACCACTTTTTGCAGGCCCTGCGGTCCTGTTCAGTGCTGTTTCTATACCAGGCAGGTGTATTTAGTAGTAATTCCTCAGTATTTAGAGGGATACCTGAAGGTTCCTCAGGTGTCTTAGGTCAAACAGGCTCTGTCTTGCCTTTCTTACCACTGAGTCAATGGAGTGCCCAGATCAGGCCCAAGGACACCAAGGTATATGAAGCTGTCCACCATCTCCACAGAGGACCTGTTGATATTAAGAGAGTTGTAGTTCCACCCCTGCTTCTTCCCAAAATAACTTTCAGCTCCGCAGTCCTACTCCTTCAGGAGTAGATTGCTCTCACACCAGTGAGTCAGGTCTACATCTTTCAATTAAATACAATTCTATTCAATTTCATACTTTATTTGTCATTGTCATAATAACACAGTTATACATAACTACGAGATATTGTTGGAGCATTCTCAATACCAATGATAGTACAATAATTTACAAAGTGCAATAGTGCTGTTCATTTAATAGCCTCACTGCCTGGGGGTAGAGGCTGTGGGCCATTCTGGAGGTTCTGGCACGGATGGACCTGTACCTTCTCCCAGAGGGTGGCAGGTGGAAGAGATGATGTGCAGGATGATGCTGGTCCCGCAGGATGTTATGTACCCTTCTCAAACAGCGGGTAGTGTAGGTGGTGCTAATCTCTGGGAGGCTAGTCCCGATGATAGTGCCTGCTGTTTTCACAACCCTCTGGAGGGCCTGCTGCTCAGCCTTGGTACAGCTGGTAAACCGTGCCAAGAACCCGTAGGTCAGCATACTGCCAACTGCACAGTGGTAGAAATTGACCATGAGCTGCCGAGGGATTAAAGCACTCCTAAATTTCCTCAGGTAGAAGAGGTGCTGTTGGGCCTTCCCTACAGCTGAGGTTGTGTTAGTGCTCCAGGTCAGGTCCTCTGATAAGATCACACCCAGTAACTTAAAGTGTGTGACCCTCTCCACAACCTCATTCTCAATGGAGTATAGGTGGTTCGGGTGGACCTGCGGAAGTCCACGATCATCTCTTTTGTCTTTTTGATGTTGAGGGTCAAGTTGTGGTTCTCACACCATGATTCCAGATGTTGTACCTTGGTTCTGTAAGCAGACGAATTGTTGTTGTTGATGAGCCCATAAATAATAGACACATGTTTATGAAAACTTTGCTTCTAATAAGAGTAGACCATTAACACTTGCTATTCAAGTCAGCCTTGTCTGTTTTTGCCACGTTTTTCATCTCAAAATCCTCATAGAGACAAATCTACCTTCATGTTGTATTATAGCTGTTAGAAGTATCTCAATCAAACCTCATTGAAAATCAAACAGTTTTTGATCTCGCAGCATTCCCTCTTCTTTATTTCTACAATTACAATCATTTTGACTATGACTTATCATCTCAATAAAACCCCACAGAACATGAGTGCTGATACTTCATGTGAGCCAACAGAAACAGACAGTGGAGGAAATGTATTTAGACAGATGACTCTAGACTTTTTTTGAAATATGTGTCCTCACAGTAACACCCTGGTGTGTTGCCGCTGGGTGCAATGTAACAATCAGACTTCACCCATGAATGACTGAATTGTCTGTGCGCATGCAAACAGCCCACAATATGACAGGGAGAAGTGATTGTTATTGCTGCTGCTTTAAATCTGGAACGTGAATGAAGAGCAGACAGCGAGGATCACCTTCAAAAAAACATTTTGTTTTCTTTGTGGGCTGTGTTTAGTGGTTAGTAAAAACAGATCCTCCTTTTTTGTATTTATGGACAAGACTAGCTCTCATAAAGTCATTTAATGGTGTTTATATTGGAGAGGGAGGCTGGTGATTACAGAGAGGAGGGGAAAAGAAAATTAATTTTCTGTGAAAAGACATTGCCAGGTCAGGTTTTTAGAGGCTTTTTGGTCATTTAGGGAGCAAATTTAACAATAAAATAATGTGTTTAGCTGTGTATATTGGCAAATAAACACCTAATTTGCACCAGTGAGGTTTGTTTGAACTTCTTTTTTTGTGGTTAAAAATGTTTGGGAAAAGCACCATCCTTCTTTCTAAGGCCTCCTTTATGTCCCAATGCTCTCTACTTTGCAATTCTATGATTTTCTAAAGTACTACAGCCTCTAGATCCTGGGCACTCAGACCTATCAAAATTTCAGCACAAATAAAATGGAAACCATGCTTAGTTTGTGGAGGGGATTACAGAGCCATCGACAAGCTTACTGGCTACCAGTCTCTGGTACGAAGCCAACTTAGCGCTGGTGATAGATGGCCTTTGAGACTAACTATCATTTGAAATGCTTTGTAGGTTTATACAACAGAGGTAGAAACTACTACAAAGAATACAGGTTTCAGGCACTTCTGCTTCAATCATCAAGGGTCCCTCTGACTAGAGCATGTAAGGCCATCCCACAGCACAACTTGAACATTAGAATGATATCTTGGGCTGCATAAAATCCTAGCCAGACGCCATCAGGTGATAAAGTCATATGACCAGTATCTCTGCTTCCCCTGATTCTTTTAAGTCCTCACACAGTTGCAGTAAACACACATGGATGAATGATATTGATCATCTGAATCAGGTGCATCATGAGGCATCAGTGATAACTTTTGATCAAACCCCTGTTGCTCTGACAAAGCAAATCCAGTGGAAGTAGACAGAAAGCCACAATGAGGCAACATTTCTCGTAATGTTTGCTGGTCTCCACATTGAGCATCTTCAGGTCTTAAAGGGACTGGTTGCAAGGAAGTGGCTGCATGGAAGCTCTTGTGCAAACTGAGACTACACCACATAGGACAACGGATTACTTCCTGGGTGCACGGACAAGGAGTGCACAGCAAATGGCCATATCTGCACTATACATATTGCAACTCAGTGCATAAAGTCAAAACAGGTGGTCTTCTTGGGTTTCCACAATAGTGCAACAAGCAAATACTAATACTTCCCAACTGACCACCTTCTGATATATGTATTGTCTCAGAGATAGACATCTTCCAGCGTGTATCTTGATGCCCCTGACAGAGCTTGGTCCTTGGTTTCAAGGCTTGTTCGTCTGAGACACATGGATATACTCCTGACAAAACACCTGAGTGTGTATCAAGAATTCATGGCTGGCAATATGACCATTTAAAAAACCAAGAGAGTATTTTCTGCAATCCCATTTGTTCAGGCAAAACACGCTAATGGTCTTTGACATCTCAAACAATGTCAATACTTGAAATAAAGGTAAACAGAAGTTGAACTCCCTGGGAAATGACATGTAACTCTTCTCAAGAATGCCAAACGAGGGATGGAAACATGGAAACGCTTTTTCATCATGAGAACCAGGCATGTCCATCTGCACCTGCATCAAAAGTGTGGTGGCAGAAGCAGCTATCCCTCTGACATGGAAGAACTCTTTGCATATTGAGCACACAGGATGTTCCTCAGGCAGGAACCTAAATAGTTCTCTTGTGTTTTCATTAATCGATATGACAGGACCAAAAAGCATCTTTGCCTTACAGATAGTAGTCTGATAGTAAACTGTTACTCTTGTATGGCATACTGCAACTTACCCAAGACAATTAACTTTCTTTTGGATTTTTGGATACTTTGCAGCACATGAGATTTTAAAAGGCCTTAGATCTGAATGGGCTTGTGCACTCCCAATGTCCCGTGCTCTAACTGGCCGTGACAAAGTGTCCAGCTTTGTACGTCACTGCAAAAGAAATGCACAGGCAACCTGAAGGTTTCTGCTAAAGCACACAGAAGCTTTCTTGAGACAAATATTTCAAGTAAGTTAAATGAATACATTTTTGTTGATAGTTGAGTCAACTGACACTTAAAAAGTCATTTTTTATTAGATCATCTTTTTTGTTGCTTCATATGACACAAACCATGATCATCAGTGTGCATTCATGTATTCTCTTTCTTACATGACTGTATCCTCACATGAAATAAGCCTGTACTGACTGTGTTGTCCATGAACATTTACATAATAAAGCTGAACCTCAGGTGAAAGAAAGGTGGACAAAGTTTGGTGGGTTCAGCCTTCTTTCCTGATGTTCAATGTGCTATATGGTATCAATAGAGAGGAAGACTTGATAATGTGGCAGAGCCATCCTCTGTGGAATTTGTCAAGGACCTCTCTTTGATTGTGTCTCTTTTCTTTCCTTTCTTCTTTCTCTTTACGTGATCTTCCTCTTCTTTCTTCCTCTCTGTCTTCCTTCTCCCCCTCTTCACCTCCAAGCTCGCTGTCATCCCCCCCTCTCGTCTCTCATCAGCAGTACACCCCACCCCACCTCTCTGCACCCTCCCAGCTCCCATGACGGGGATGAGGGGAGGGGGGGGTTGTGTTGCGGTCGCCCTGTTTATGCAATCCCCCTTGTTTTGAAGTGACAGGCCAGGGATAGATATGCAATATTAAAGAGAGGCCTTATGAATTTTTGACATCTAATTAGTTGCTTCCCCGTTAACATATCGTGGCTCGCGGGGGCATGGAGCGCTCCGCCGGGGCCCCTCTGAAGTGCAGGGCAGAAAAAAAGGGGCCCGCTGCCACCTCTAATGTATTCCCCTCTAATGTAAGTAGTAATCATAGCACTAAGGTTAATTAATGGCCCTCCGAAGCCCTGCTTTCCACAGAATATCAGGCCTATGGTATCACCGGAGCACCAATTAGAGGCTTTTTTCTGCTCCTGCTTCAAATGTTAATGGCCACTGTTTCAGGGCCGCAGAGCGACAGGGAAGAGGTAAAGCGCTGAGGTGATTGTCGTAACACTTTATGGATGTTACACAGGCCAGCAAAATGTGTCTGCATGTGGCACACAGCCACGCAAACCTACAGATAGTCACACACACACAGTTTTAAAACGGCATTAAAACTTCATTATTGAAAGGACTCCGTCAAATATTGTGTTTCATAGTTTTTAATATGTTTTAAAGTTGCACTTTTTGCACTTATCAAACAATATGAGCGTAATTTGTCTGTAGGGGGTTGATAATATTGTCGATCAATAACATTGATTGTGAGTCCAGCTGCAGGGTTATTTCCTAATTGTGGGCACACACCATGCTAACAGTACTGACACTGTGGGTATGCTGCGGGCATAATAAGAACACTGTGGGCATACAGTGGGTATAGTGTGGGTACACTGTGACATATAACACATGAGAAAATGTGTTTGTTCCATGTTTGATACATTGTATCTGCAGTAAAAAGGCAAAACTGTTGCACAGGACAACCCACACAGCGGCAAAACTGCTGAGGGCTCCACATGGGTTAACCCACAGGCTTGTGTGGGGTTTTTTTGTGGGCAAGCCCAACAGCTCAGTGAGCTGTGCTGCCAGGCCTGCTCGGAGTAAGCAAAGCAATATGTGTGTGCGTGTGTACTCTGATGCTGATCTTGCAAGTAAATTGTCTGGTTTGTTGTATGCAAATGTCTTCATCAGCTATCAGGAAGAAGAACTCAACTGCTGAAACACCCATCTGCAAAAATATTGATCGGCACCTATGATCATGTCAGTGCTGATCAATCATGTTCAACCAAAATTAAGTGACCACTTTTGTTTTAAAACCGAAGTACATGCTGGTGGCACGTAATGTTTGTTAAATACGCGCCGTCAGCAAGGAAGCAATGCCAATGTGAAGTCAATGGGGATCCTTTTCATGCTTGTCCCACCTATTTCCCGGTTAAACGTCGTCACACATGGTAGTAATGATGGTGGCGGAGGGGTCAAACATACAGTGGACTTTACCACAGGAGAACAGGGGTAGGTGTCCTGTGTGAAAATAAAAGTAAACGACTTTTAACGTAACTTACGTTTTCTATGTTTCTAAGTTTTTCCAATCGCAGCGTAGCCACGCCCTAAAACATATCCTGCTTTACTGTCTGCTTTTCTCTAAATGGGACCATTATTTATACCAAGCCACACGGACGACAGTCTCTATATTTTGGGTAAGTGTATTTTGTACGTTGTCTTACATTAATTTTTTTAATTGTCTTAAAACTCTGGGCAAACACCAAACACACACATGCACACACTATAGTGTGTCTGTACAGAGAACACAAAGGTGCTGTTGGAAAACAATGCTAATACATTTGAATGAATGAATAACTCTCCCCTCATCAAACAACAACAAAAAGTGTCAGACTGCCCATGAGTAAGACCTTAAACCAGGGGTGTCAAACTGATCCAGTAAAGGGCCGCTGTGGCTGCAGGTTTTTGTTCCAACCAAGCAGGAGCACAGGTGATACTGATAACTAATCAACTGAGTGAAGACAGTTCAGGTGATTGAATGATTAGATTCAGGTGTGTTTCTGCTTGGTTGGAACAAAAACCTGCGGCCACTCGGCCCTTTACTGGATCAGTTTGACACCCCTGAAACCTCCAAACAGCCATGCTGCTCAGTCATCACCAGTAGCAGGCTGGTCGTACTGGGCAGCTACCAGTATGGAAGTGTTTCTGGAAAACAGCACAGAGCTCTGTCAACTTTCTTGGGTAAATAAAGGTTAAAAGAAGACACACACACACACACAGACACACACATATACAGTCACACACTGTCACTCATAGATCAGCTCACAGTCCACATAATGATGAAGTGACCAAAGGAAAGAGTGTGTTGTTGTGTATGTGGAACCTCGGCACCACTTTGATGTAGAGGTGTCAGCGACTCCCTTGCCCCGTCTTCTTCTTCTTCTCTCTGATGCCCTCCCCCTGTCTCTCTCCTCTGTATGCCTGTATGTCTCTTGCCCGCTGTCCTTTGTTCATATTTGATTCCCATAGGTGCTGCTGAAGTACAATAGGCCTGGGAGGGTGGCCACCACGACAGCATTGGCTTTTCTTTAGTCATGCATATAGTATGTAAAGAGAGTGTGCGAGCGTGTATGTGTGTGTCCAAGTGTGTATGTTTATGCTTGTATGTATCACAGAGCGCAGAGGGGAAAGGTGATCATGAAACAGCCTAAAAACTGTATTGTCGGATCTCGCTGATGCTGGCTGACTGGCAGTGTTGTGGGTAATGCGTTATAAATTAACAGTACTTTTTTGTTGTAACAAGTAACATAATGTGTTACTTTTTCTTGTCAAGTAATTAGTTAGTCGTTACTACCTTAAAGGTCCTATATTGTGAAAAATCAGCCTTCAGCCAACCAAACCTGAAACCTTTTAGATATTTCCATCAGGAAGAGAGAAGGAGTGTCAAACATTCGTGAAATAATACAAATTCTGCTCACATTGGGGTTATAAATTGAATTAATTTATCCCGAATTTGATTGAATTTGTCTCTGGATTTTCAAAGATTACGTCAATTTTCCTATTTGAAATGTTTCCAAAAATGTAGGTGGTCATGGGACAGTTGTTATCATCCTGTACCCTACCACCATACAAGCTGGTCCACTGACCATCCTATCCTCTTACCCTCATTGCTAAACAGATGGAAGCTGCCCATACGTCACACACATATACACACACGCACACACACACACACACAATTCAATAAAACATGCACTATGCCAGACAACTCTTTGCCATGATCAATTAACTGATTATTCCTTGTGTTGGCTGGTGATTGGCTAATCAGTAAGGCTATTAATCACTTTTTATCTATGCTGATCCAGAGATGCCCATCCTCTGCTCTCAATCAGGTCCTCATACATCACATGCCTAAGAACGAATGAAAACACACACATGCAACACAC
This sequence comes from Serranus cabrilla, assembly GCA_903364295.1. NCBI lineage: Eukaryota > Metazoa > Chordata > Actinopteri > Perciformes > Serranidae > Serranus > Serranus cabrilla. Next base: position 315,348 of record CAFUXE010001523.1, on the reverse strand, counting down.
ACACAAACACAGACATAAACACACACAGCTAAGCTCATTCCTAGAGAGCTGGCATGAATGGAGCTAAACCACTATTGTAATAGTGCTAGCTATTTACATCATTTCAGCTTATTGCAGTTGCTGCATCATCATAGAGAGATGCTTCAGGCAGTGTTTATGATGATAAAAATGTAACCTCTGTTCGAAAATTCAAAGTAACTTTGATTTGATACCTAAACCCAGCTTTTTTTATTTCATTGATTGGCTTGGATTCATTTTTCAATGTAGGCTTTTGTTCCATTTCATGATCTGACTTTGTTTACCTAATATTTTGATAGCCTTAAACTCTGCAGGTTACTGCAAAAAGTTAATGTGAACTCAGAAGACATACCTGGTTAATTAGTAAATGAATAACACATAAATGTGCTGCTGATATGGCTCAACAATAAAATAATGACCGGTGACATTTGTTTTGAATTTCACATTTTTAATTGATTGTTAAAGATCAATTCTGGAGGAAGATGCTGTCCCTTTATCTTCCTACATCATGGCCTTTCCCCTGTCCTGTGCACATGCACGGACATGACTGCTGCTCTTTGGTTTAAATAGTGTTGTGGCTCAGTGTTTCCCATTTACAGTTTGACAGGATGTTACAATATGTTTGATGTGTCTTCTTCAATTGGTTCGGTGAGTCACACATGTTCTATAATAGTGTAAATTCTGATGAACAAGCTTAATTTTAGGCTTAATCTTTTAAACATTATCTTGGGCAATGTGTCCTCTTGAATGGGTTGATAGGATCTTACAAAAACATAAATCTCATGAAATATCTCTGAACCACACCCACGTTCACTGCAATTGAACGTGGTAACATGAAACAGACTACTTGGTTTGTTTCGGCACCAAATCTTAACGGTTACTACCGCTCTCCTTGGCCAAAATGATGTTTTTTGTAACCCTCCACCACCCCTCCTGCTCAACCTAAACTGCCTTTCTTGGTCTTTCCTAATGTCCCGACATAATTACAGCCACTTGAGGTTGCCATCTAACAAGAATAATAAATGTGGGTCATTGTAAGCTGCATCTCCTGGCTCACAATTACTCTATAAATTAGAGTGCATTACTTTTCCGAGGTATAAGTGCAAACAGCGAATGAGAACAGCCTGCCCTGGGTTAGTGGGCATCCGTTTACAGTGTCATTAAGGTAAACAGGGGATAAACTAAAACCTGACTGACTGTAACATGTACATGACTTCCCCCTTTAATTTAAATATTAATTTGTGCTGCTGTTACAATCATTAGAAAAATCTCATCATTTTAATGTCATGAAAAATTAGGATTTTATATATGTTATTTATATATTTTATATATTGTGTCATGTTCTTCAACAAATAACAATTCTTGTAAACTAATGGAATTTAAAGGTTTAAAAATAAGACATTTGGTTTTATAGCGAATATAGAAATCAGTGTTTGAAGATGAACACACATCTTTTACTCTATTTTACTGTAAAAATACTCACAACTTCAAAGTCCTGCATTGAAAATCCTACTTCAGTAAAAGTACATATGTAGTAGCATCAAAATATACCAAATAGAAGGGTCCAGTTTACAATAATATCTACAATAATACATAATAATGCATCATTGTTACTTTTTCTTAATCATCATTTGTATTTTGTATTTAGAATCAGAATTTGCAAAGTAACTTATAAGTCATTTTGATGAATAAATGTAATATAAAAGTAAAAAGCACAATAGTATGTATACTGACTATATGTAGAGGAAGTAAAAAAAACAGAATAAAATAAGTACATATAAAATACAAAATCATACTTGATTAAATGTACCTCTATATACTATATCCACTGATAGAAATATAGTTTGCTGAAAATGGTTTAGTGGGTTTCAAGCCTCAAAGATTTTTTGTATAATAACTTGTTAATCACTAGCTGTATTAATAAGAATGTCAATCAAAGCATCACTGTCAGTGTGTTACATCATGTCAGACACAGGGGTGAGGAGCGGAGGAGCTCCATTGTGTTCCCCAATCACTGCCTGTTTCCTGAATGCTCACCTCATCTGATGCACTTCCTTCTCTCTGCCATAATATTCTTTTTTGTTATTCTCTCTCTCTCTTTTTTTTCAATTAGAGTCAATTGACCTGACAGAATTGCCAGCAATTAAGTGATTTTTGTAATGGTCCTGGGCTAATTTGCCTTGGCTTGTCAGCTGTATTTTATGTCGCCAACCCCCCACCTCGCTTACTCTCTCTGGCACATAATAGCTTATAATTTCAAAATCTTTACCCTCCGCTTCCTTCTCAATAAATCGCAATTACAGGAAGTTGTTAGAGATGCCTAAACTCCCCATCCCCGCCGCTTTACTTTGTGCCGTCAGAGATATTTTTATATTTTTTTATGCAATTGACAGAGCGGCAGAGAGCAGCAGAGGAAATCTATTTGTTTGCTGAGCCTTAATGTAATCGCGCTTCATGTGTGCACACTGAGTCCAACTCTCCTGGGCTCCAGCACACGGAGAAGTTTACTCTCTCCACATTGCTCATTAAGAATATGATTTTCTGGCAGCTGGTCTTTGGACGGAATATCTTTTATTCCATCCCAAAAAGGAAGGATTTTAAAGGTGTCTTACGCGCTCAAGAGCTGCGTCGATGGATCCCGCTGACGGCTCTAGATCGCACAAAAAAAACGTCGTGATCAGAAATCCTGATGAAAGGAAAAAGGTCAGCTGATGGTTTCTGTCCCTCTTCAGATCGTGTTTGTTTTTTTGGGTCGATGACAGAGTTCGCTGCCTCACCTCACCTCTCCTCACCCCCCCACCCCAATCCATCAAGCTCAAACCCAGCCGCCATGCTTCGAGTCTCCTCATAAAATATGCAAATGAACTCCAAATGAAATACCTTTTTCCTCCGTCTCTCTCTGAGCTTGAAGGCCTTCCATCAGTTCAGTGAGCCCCCCCGTACCTAACACTAATCATCTCTGTATGTAATAACTCCAGAGGCGAGCATCTGCTTGCCTCCATAACACTCCACTGATCTCCCCTCCACCCATTCCACATTCCTTCCCCCTTTCCCCATCACAATCTACATGTATTAGGTCGTAATGACTTAGCGGTTAAAAGCAAATAGATGCCAGGGGACATACAGATGCCCCCCTCCCCAACCCCGACATTTATTCTCTCTCTCTCTCTCTCACACAC
>CAFUXE010001523.1:293579-307336 GCA_903364295.1 Serranus cabrilla | reverse complement strand
GGGTGTCAGTGCTAGCTTCTGGGGCCTGACTCCAGCCATCCTGGAGCTCAGATAGATGAACAAAGCTGCCCAAAACAGCCCCTCAAGAGCCCAACCTCTGCTCTCTGTAGCAGGAGATGCACGAGGTTGTGCCTCCGTAAAAATATCCACTCACCAATCAGTGAATCAATACTCCCCTGCAGGATCTTATCAATACATCATGACTTGCTATATAAAATTTCAATGCGTTTGTTTCTCCTATTTAACAAAACTCAAATATTTCTCAGTTCAGGAAGATTGTGCAGTAACCTGACGTGATGAATAGTTTGTTACACAGAACCAAAGTGTAAAATTTATAATTTTCCATGCCAAATTTCTGACTTTTATGGATAGACTATACCAAGCAGTGAATTTAAGACTACTTTAACAACAACAACAACGAATAGAGTACTCCTAATGCAACTATTTCTGACATAGCAAGGCTAATATGAGTTGTTATTCTATTCATTATGTGATAACTTTTTTTTTTTTTTTTACAGGGGTTATGGTCTGGTGCATGCAGTGGCACATAGAATACATTCTCTGTAGAGTGATGCACAAAACAAAGTTTACAGGAAGGCGTTTAACCTGAATATTTTTTAGAATGTGTTGAACTCAATATCTCTACTGTTATTAAATGGTGATACTCGCAACTGTGGGAGCTCTTTAAAAAGTAAAGTGTTTAATTCAGACACTATTAGAAAATGCAGTGTTCTGAAACGTTTTGAGGAAAAAAAGAGCATTTGAAGCAGGGGATTCAATCAAAAAGAAAATGTTGGCTGAGTAGACATACTGTAGGATATACATATATATATATATGTATGTAATACAATATAACAGCTTCAAGAATAAACTAAAACAGGTACCACAAAAGGTGGTGGTTAAAAACTGAAACAAGAGCATCTCTTAGAGCAGGGGTGTCAAACTGATCCAGTAAAGGGCCGAGGGGCTGCAGGTTTTTGTTCCAACCAAGAAGAAACACACCTGAATCCAATCAATCAAATCACCTCAGCTGTCTTCAATCAGTTGATTAATTGTATCACCTGTGCTCCTGCTTGGTTGGAACAAAAACCTGCAGCCACTCGGCCCTTTCCTGGATCAATTTGACACCCCTGTCTTAGAGGTTTGAGCAGAGACATTTCAATAATGTGAAGCTCTATCTTCAGATATTTAAAAAACAGAGGGGGAAATAATGGAGAACACAACAATCTGGCTAATAAATGCATTGTTTGTATGGCATAATACATTTGAATAGTTTAATGGTGTTTTCACAGGACATAGTTATTTTTTTCTGAGCCTTTACATTAACACACATACATGAAGGTGTGAAAGATCCCTTGGTCCACTAATAGGCAATTATTACCCAGTGCTCTGATCCCAGTCTCTTGTGAGCATCTAATCTCTAATGTCATTATGGTCACTTTGTCCAGGGAACGGCCCTTAGTGGCTCAAATCAATAGAGCCTGTTTAGCGTTCAGTCTCCGAGGTGCTTTCCGGCCAGACAACAGGGATTTGTTTTCCTTTTGTCTTCAGGGCTGCAAGGCCCTGGTACGGCCAAACTGACCCTGGAGCCCTGCAGCCCTCAACTGGCAAAAAGCCTCCTGCTCTGGAGCTCCTAGACAAGTTCCCTGAGGGATTCCAAGGTCATGAAGCTGCTGTTTTGAAGCACGGAGCTCCAGCTGCTGGGGATGTTGTTTTTGTTGCGCCTGTTGCCGCTGTTGTTGTTGTTGTTGTTGAGTGGAGTGGCGTCTCTCCCTCCACCTCTGTCTACATCCCTCCCTCTCTAGCTATCTCTGGCCTGCAGGGCATAAAGAAGCCCCATGAATTAATGAAGATGAGCGAGGTAATTAAACGTGGTGGTGATGGCGACACAGATCCTTGGAGGGTTTCAGAGGGACAGGAGGTCCACATGGGGCCTCAGCCTGCCTGCTCCACTATAACCCTCCTCTCTTCCTCCATCCCCCTGGTCCCCAGGTTGCATGGCACACAGATATGGCTTGATTGGCCTGCTGGGCACAGGGAGGAGGAGGGTTGGTGAAGTTGGCACCCAGGGGAGGTGGAGGGAGAGACAGGATGGAGGGGGGTAGATTGAGCTCAGGCCTCACCTGTGGCCCCGGAGCCCCTCCCTGGATCCCTCCCCTGGCAGCCAGGTCACGCTGCGTGGTCCAAACACCCCCTGCCTGAGGAGGAGAGGAGGAAAACAACAGCATGGAGGGAAGGGAGGTGAAGAGGGAAGGATGGAGGGGATAAGGGAGGTTGGAGGAAGGTAAAAACCATAGGGGCACTTCCAGGGATTATGGCTCCACGCTGGCCCACTGGGGCGCAGCCTTGATGGACGTCCGACTGGCAAGCACTTGCCCTTTTATAAGATGTGATGCTTGCCGACCACCTCGACCGCATGCAGCCCTGCAGCTGGCGGAGGCCACAGACTGCAGCTCTCACTGGTCACTTATCCAAGTCGTCATGCTTTGACTTTATTTTAACTAGCACCTTTTTTTATGTTACCAACTCTGCTTCTCTTCAGACTAATATAACAGTTATAGGAAACATTGAGTATTCAATGGAAACAGAAACTATTTCCATATTTCGTACATGCTTTCACTTGCTAGCTACCTGCCTACATTCATTCAACAAAGTGACTTTTATTTAAAGCAACTTCCACTGCAGCTCCCCTCCCGTCAATTGAAAACAATGACATTGATGGTGATATCCTTACTGATTTATTACAGATAAACATAGCAAAACATGATGATATGAAACGGTTGCTCAAAATTCAGCAAACACAGAGCAAAGCATTTATTTGGAGTCCTGTTTGCATCCTCCCACTGTTGAGTATATAAGAGATTTTTGAATGAAAACAGCTGACTTCATCTGTTAGAAACACTTTTAATGCCGGCAGTGAGAGTGAACCAAACAGTAAAATTGTTGGTTGAAAATCCAAAACAATGGAGGTAGAAGAACCTGCTGAAAAAACTCTTGGTGAGTTTGCATGTAATGTGAAAAGGTGTCACTCTTACTGACAAAGAAGTCATTTAACCCAGTGCTTATAGACTATAAACATACTGATTAGTGCCAAAGTATCTGCAATGATGTGGGTTTTCTTTTCATTCACAAAGTCACATTCACATTTCAAATTCAGTAAGTGCTTTTTTCCATCACTGGTTCTGCTTTAATTAATATTTACACAATCTTAACATGTTATTATTTATTTCAATATCTAAGGGGATCTTTAAACGTTGTGTTCATAATTAAATGCCATGACCGTACATTTATTTGACTTAATCACAAGTTACTTATCTCAAGAAAGTACACTTCATAAAGACACATATCTGAATGAGTGAATAAAGCACATTTCATAGAGATTATTATTATTATTATTTTGAGTGAAGACAGGGATTTGATGATGAACCCCAAGGCTTAACCTGCTCTGGTGACTCGTGGCACTATCAAAGGACTCAGTTGACACCAGAAACAGACGTAATGCATAGATCGGCTCCAGCATCACCACCCAGGAGAGCTCCTCAAACCTCTATGTTTATTTGTTATCAGAGCCTTCACCGGACTAATTAGACAGGCCTTAACTTTGGTCTTGAGCCATATTCCCGCCCCAGGGGTGGCAGGACAAGCTCCACTTACCCCCATCAGGCCTCCCTGTCTCCCAGCCCAAGCCAAAACACGTGTCCTCCCAATGGCTTCTGGGAATTTTATGCCGTAAGGCAGCAGGTAGGATGTTTTGTTCAGCCACGAGTTAGCAATGCACACACGCACACCCATCTGCCAATAACCCCCCCTCCACCCTGCACCTCCTTTCCCCGTGTCCCAAGGGACCATTTGTCGTCAGCGACCCTGAAGTTTATTATGTAAACAAAAATTTGCCCTAATTAACGGGAGGGAAGTGTTGTCTTGGGAACAGGAGGGGAGGGGCTGGTTGGCACCAGGTGGCCTTTTGTCACTCCTGCAGCCTGCCAGGAATATTCCATTCAAACATATATATATATTTATATATATATGTATATATACTCACACCTTTACCTGTGTATATGAATGAGGGATATACACTCACCAAACAAACAGTGTGAGTGAATTTTCATACACAAGGATCAAACAAAGGTAGAATATTGATTAGGAGTGGAAAGAAAGGGAGTGATTGTGATGAGATGTAAGAAAATAGAGAGGAGGACCAGAGGAAGAGTGAGAGGAATAAAAAAACAGACAATGGTTGGGGTCCCAGCGGGGAAAGGAGGAATACCCCCTTAATCGGCAAGGGAGTGCAGAAATGCAATGATTACAGAAGGGTGGGGGGGGGTAGGAGAACAGGTGTGCTGCGGACCCCCTCCCGAGACCACTCCACCCCCCCCGGGTCCTCAGAGGGAAGGAGGGAGGGACGGCGATGGGACAGGGGGATGCAGGAGGGACGGTAGAGAGGGGCACAGCTTAGCTCATTAGAGAGAGTTTGCTTCTGCTAACTCATCTTTCCCCCGGGATGCGACTAATCATCGCACAGGGACCAGCAGCCAGTTAGAGATGAGGTGGAGAAAGAGAGACTTATTCGCCATCCAAAACCCTCCTGTCTGCATCCATGAAGCCATGGTGCAATCGTCTGATCGTCCCCAAACAAAAGCCACAAGTGGCACAGCACTGTTCGATCTACACACACTGCAGTGTTGATTCAACAGAGCTAGGGATATGATAATGATTCCAACTTTAACCCTCATCATTCATGTGCTGTGAGGAAGAGAGCCCTTTACATTATGTTTCATAATACAGAGGAATACATGATGGTGAATTGTATGTGCCTTGCACTGCTGGGAAAAGGAATGTAATGATAAATAATGGTGCAATGGTGCAGACCTTTCATATGTTGGATGCAACCTGTTGAAACTTCTCCCCTCTGGTAGGCGCTATAGAACACTGTACACCAAAACCACCGGACACAAAAAGTTTCTCCCAAACAGTTGCAACGACCCTATAACATCCACTATAACATCAACCAACCTGTAAGTTTATACTTCATAGCTTAAAAATGTTAACCTGTAACATGTTATCATCACTATCAATATGAATAAAAGCACTGTTGACTCTGTTTATACGGTCATATCCACCTACCTCATGTATGTAGCCTATAAAGATGCAGTTGCAAACTTTACAGGTGTGTATTTGAGATCAAAACGAGGGCCAAGTTTGCATATGGGTGTGGTTTAAGCAAGGACAAAGGAATTAGGTGGGTGGGAATCACTACTTTACAACCCTGGTATAATTTTTTTGTTGGAGCTGGTGTCAGATCACCTCTCGTTACTGTGTGATGTAATTATGATGAGAACTAAACTGCTTGGAAACCAAAGTAGTGGGGTGACATTTCTTAAACACTGTAGACCTGAGATGAACAACAGAGACAGGTAGTACTAATCCACTCTCTGTGGATTTGTGACTACAAAGACCCATTTTACTTACACATTAATATATAGCACTGGGGTGAAATAGGGTGGTGGTTGCTAACTTCAAAAAAGGGGACGAAAGGGGGTGCTCGTCCTCCAGAACCACAAATTCAGGAGACACTGATTCCATCCTGGTCCTGGAACCAGCTTTTTACCCTTGCGAGACTGCTGAAGGGGTCATGAGTTTGCTTAGCCAGTCTACATTTGTTCTGTGGCATTGGAGAAGGCCATGTCCCTTGTGGAATCCTGCGGGGAACTGCAGGAGTATCGGGTACTTGGTTTGTCGTTACGACCTATCCGGTCATTAAATAAGCAAAGATATTACCTTCACCATATAGTTCTCCTAATAGTCATGGAAGACTGCATGGAATATGGTGAAAAAACAAAAGAGCCACTTATTAGCTTTTTTCCAGATTTGTCACTTACATCTTATGGTCTTTATCAGCAGATGGAGTTGTGGTGTAGTCGTCACAGCATTTTGTACTAATGGTATGCTTTCTTTTTACAGGTATATACGTACATCCATTCAACATCCTCAACTCTGTAAATGTCAGCTCCCTACCCTACGATGACAAATCACATTTCCTTGTCAACCGTTACACCACCCTCTGTTCTGGGTTGTACCAACATTGGTTCACACGGGTTGGGATCTTCTGTTTTAATTACGTTAAGGCAGAAGGGGAAAACATGGCATCAGGCTGCATCTAATTAACAGCATGTGGATTAGTAGTAGGCCACCATCAAAACTGTATCTAAATTAATTAGGTTTTGATTTAAGATATTAAATTCAAATTAATCATTGGGAAATGGAAATGATCCTTGTCGTCTCTCCAGCTGCGAGGCAGGCTCTCCCACGTCTTTGCTCGATCGTACCACTTTGTTTGGGTGGTGTAGGTGTTGGTGTCTGACGTTATTTCTGCACCACAGCGGATTCTCAGGAGGAGTTGTTGAAGTGCAAAGAGAAGTTTGAGCTTTGTGTTGCTATTATAATTTCCCTCATGTCCTTGGCTGTATGAATCTCTCACAGTCAAGCTAAATTCCCTTCTAGTAGTACCTGAAAACCAAGATGGGGAGATGTTGCATGGATGTGGATGAATGCACACAAGTTCCCCAGCTGAGAAGAGTTGTAGATTTCTGCACTGTTATGTTGATATCATCTATTTTAACTTACTATAGTTTGGCAAGAACTAAATTGATAAAGATGTGAATACACCAATTCAAAAGCTCCCACTTCTTGGAAGGCTTTACTTGAACTTACAGGACTAAACTTCTTTTAAAAGAATGGTTGCATCCAATGCTGTGAAGTTGTTTCAGGGAGTTTTTCTTGTTTGTTTTCATTAATACTAGCTAATTAGCACTCTCTAGATTTTTACTTGTCAAAACAATGGAATAGTAAGAAAAGCAGCAAAAAGCCCATGATTACATGGTTTATTGTTCTTGGTCAAACACTGTATCTGCAGACTGCTGCATAGCTGCAATCAGAGCCTCTCATGCTGCAGACAATTAGTCAAAACAGAGAACATGACCACAAACGCATCGCCTGAGCTACGTACAGTTTGAACACAATAAAGAAACCAGTGATGGAAAATAGCCACATTTATGCACAATCACTCAGCTGCTGTGATACTTGTTGTTATATGATTATTATATTGAAGTGTTTAAGTATGAATATTAAAATTAATTAAATTTACCTTACACTATTTCTCAATTTCAGAGAGAAATATTGTACTTTTTACACAACCACATTTATTTGTTGGTTCAAATACTAGTTAATTTACTAATTTAATGTTACCTGTATGTTTAGCACTGGGATAAATAAATAATAGGTATTTGACCCATTCTAGCGACTTAAAGTCATGTGCCCCAACTGCAAAATGCTGACCAGTATCTGTAATCTTTTCTGAGTTCCCAACATTTTGGAAAATCCTGTCACTGGAGTTGCTCTTACCTATAACCAACATAAAAACGTGATGCATTAGTTCTAATTATAACTTAACTACAACAGTACATTGTACAATTGCATGGATTTTTATAATTTACTGTTAAATGTACATTTAAATCTGAGTGGCTTGCTTACTGTTTGTCGGGCTTTAATGATAGTCCACAGACAGACGCATCAACATCTGTCAAAATGCCCAAAACTGCTTCTGGGGCAGTCCCTGCTACAGTATCCAGCACCACTTGTTTCATGATGACACTGAAACACACCACACAGACAGACTCACAAGTTACAGCTGGTATCAAGCACCTGTGTTCAGTGAAAAAAGGCCCGGCATCACGCAGCAGACACCGTTAGGAACTAGCAGGTGAACTAAACAGTACACTATTTGCAAACATTTGTATAATAGCTCACACATAAATGGTTAATATTTCAATGGTATTATTTTGATTTTGAATATTATGATACTATAGCTTATACAATATTATGTGAATATGATGTGGATGCATGCACAACCTTCTAGAATGGTGTGGTGGTTAGCTTATAGAATACAATGTGATTTTTTATTTGTTCAGGCAGTATATATATGTCTTTGTATTTTTTAAAACTGGTGTTAATGGGCATAGTGCCAAATTATAGCAGTAGTGAACTGGCAGTTTTATTGGATATAAATTGACAGATTTGCCTTCAGTCAACCAAGGTTGTTAGAAGATATTTCCATTGGCCTTGTGGCTGTCAGGATCCTGACATGTTAAAGTGTAGTGAAGCATAGCCTATACAGTTTAAGGGTAATGAATAACACTGTTTATTCCTGGGTGGCTTGTATTAATTGATAATTTCTTTTTCAACCACAAATAAAGGTATTCATTTGCAAGGCATGCACTTTGAATGTACTGCTGCTCTACCAAAAATGTGTGCCAGGAAGAATGGCATATTACTTTCACAAGCAATTAAAAGTTGAAGAACTCCATTATGAAAATTCTACTGTCTGTATCCAAGCAAAGCAGCTAAAATATTAGTTATTAATTGATATCCATTCAGCGTTGCATTCATTTGTGCATAAGGTAAGACAAAGCATATGGCGGTAAAAGACAATGTATTCTGGTCCTGTTCCAAATCATAATCTGCAGCCAAACACAGCTTCAGTTATACCACGGGGTGCATGCTACAGTGTTACAATGTGCAAATATCACACAACTAGTACTTTGTTTTACTGAACTGGTCTTTTCTCTCTTATGGTGTTGCCTTTGTGTTAAATTATGGCTTTTCACTTGTTGAGTGTGTTTGTGTGGTGGATCACTCTGTAGATTAGCATTATGAGACGGTTGAGAATTGATTCATTCATTCATTCTGTCTGTGTATGTGAGTCAACTCATGTGTCTGTGCGGGATGTTGTTTTGTATGCTCCTATTCCTTGGAGGTAGGTGTATAAAATACTTGGAATGCGTATAAAATAGGTGAATAACAACATAATGCATCCAATTCAGAATACAAAGTGTTACAAAATACAAGTGTCCTAGTTTGGGCATTAGATAGCTTAAATGTATTTTGCATTGTATTCAGTTGAATGTAGTCTGCAAAGGATTTGCCAATCATTGCATTCTGTTTTTTAGTAAGCGTCCCAGCTTTTTGTAATTGGGATTGTAAACACTTTTGTGCAGTGTTTCCTCCTGTCCAGACCACAAGCATTAGAGCCCTGTATCAATTGTAGGTATGCTACTCTTTCAGTTTGGAAAATAGTCTTATTCACTTTATTTCCCCGAGTTAGAAAGGCAAATTGATATGAAACTATTGACCTCAATGTTTGTGCATCATGCACAAAGTTGTAGACAGGATGTGGTTTGATTATCTTTGAACAGACTGGAAAAAGAGCTAGTGCTCTAATTAAAATAAAGTATGTCACCTGTTCAATCCACAGAAGCATTAATGTAAAAAATCAAATCATGACATTTTTCTGTATTCCTGATGCTGAGATAATGTAAACAAGAGTTTGTCATCCAGTAGCAGGGATGTGTCTATGATAGAAGCAGATACAATGTTCCAAGGTAATTCCCCCCCTCTTTGACTTTCTATAAAAAGCAGTCAATTTACAACTGATTGCAAGGCCAGTGATGGGGGCCAGGGTCAATGTGCTCCCTTGACGTACAGGGTTGATTTCCTTTGGTAATATCCCAGTATTTTCCCGCTACTTATTGTTCCATTACCACTAAGAGGCTCAGAGTAGCTGAAATCTCTCCTCCCGCCATTAGGCTAGCCCCCATGAGCTCAAGTCAAATTAAAATTCTTCATGGAGCTGCTGGGTAAAGGCTTGATTACTGTTCTCTCCTGTTTTACCAATGGTTTACATGTATGGATACTTAAACTTATACTATGGCTTGATTTATGCCTTCCAAGATGCCACAGCTTGTGTATTTCATAGATTTGATTTGAAATGTTTCTCACCTTAAACCTGCTGTAATAGGTGGTGGCATTGGACATTTAATGTTCTTTAAAATAGCTAGTATACCAACTGACTGCATAGAATAGCTTCTGACTTCCTCCAGTTTCGCTGACAAAACAAAACTCCACCACAGCGGTACTTAGCTGTTTCCTACTGAGATAAGCATCAGCAACAGCTCTTAAAAATCATTGCATAATCTGGTGGCCGGAGTGCTATCTGAAGACTCTGAAGACGCACCTTTCTGTGGGGTGGGTAACTTACACATTTGTGGATTCTTTCAAACTCTGCTTCAGTATGACATTTCTTACACTTTTCTTTCTTAATCCTGAGTAACAGGATGACCTTTGGGTAAAATTATGATTGGCTTTGTTTACTTGCAAACATGCAGTAATCCAATCCTTATTAAAGTGAGTAATGCACAGCAATATAAAGAATACACTCTTATTATGATTATTATTATATTATATCATAATTAAGATATGAGGAATGTTGTAAATTCCCTATTACTACTGTGTTTTATTGTGAAAGGACTCTTCGTTTTATTGTGAAAGGACTGTTCGATGCGGAAGTTAGTGTTTTACATCAGGCACCTTGTTGGGCAGCTAAGGGGTCCTTGTGAGTGTGGTATTGCGCTGCTTGCGGACTTCTAGTTCATTTTACATTGATGCCTGTCTGCGTTTGTGATGATGGTGGGTTATAACGACCTGTTAACGATCGCTAATTAGTTATTTTGATATGCAAATGAAGCGACGATTTTCGGCGCTAATATACGCTAACGTTATTTGTGTAGCAGTGTTTATTTGATGTTTAATGTGCTAACCTACGGGTTTTTGACTAAGTTGTGGCTAAGTTCAAGTTGACATGTGCTCATTAAGCTAGCACACCTTCTCATGTAGCTATATTGTGTTTGTTCGTTGCAGATACCAGTACAGTGCAGAAGTCAATCAGACCAATGTTAACCTGTGAGCAGTAACACCTTGCTGTGTGTAATTTGGAGTGGTGATTCATCATTAAAGCCACGTCAAATGTTCCACTGTGTCCGGCCTCGCTCTCTAATCGGAGTGTCTGTGTGGATGAGGCGTTCCAGCGAATCCATCTAAGCAACATACAGTCCTAGCTCTCCGCAATAAGGAATGCTCCCATGTTAAGCTCTAAGAATCTTTACTCAAGAGCCTTAATCCATTATCTCTGGAACCTTTTCTGTGATGTCTCACTTTGGAGGTAGAAAAATTTAATGATACCCATCCCATTGTGGTGGAGCTGCACAGCACCTTCGTGGATCGAAGAGGCAGCAGTGGACGGCTCCTCTCTCCATTGCAGGATAGAGAGATTCAAGAGATCCTTCGCTCCTACAGTCATCAGGCTGTCTAATTCCAGAGTCAACAGACTAATTGAAATTCCCCTCGGGGATAAATAAAATAATTTTGCTTCTGATTTGATTTTGACAAGTTGATCTCTCCATGAAATTTGCAAGAAGTGCTTGGTGTGTTTTGGTTTTGTCGGTTTGTATGTCTGTTTGCTCCTGTACATTACCTGCAATCTTCACACCTGTCTGCAAACCTCAACTTTTCCTTCACTGCACACTACAAGAACCATGCTTCTAGAGCCAGTCTCTCACAGATCTTTTTGTCTTGCAACGCATCCAGCACCATTTAGTGAACCAGTTTAGCTTGCCTGTCTGATTCTTTGCCTGCTTCTCTGCTAGTATGCCTGCGTGCCACTTAAATTACTTACTCGCTTGCTTGTTTGCCTCTAAAATCTGGCCAGTATGAACCCAACAGACCATGACATACACCAACCAACCTGCCCATCTCCTGGACTGACTTCAGAATGACTAAGGAAGTCCTTTTTGGACACGACCCAAGCTTCCTGGAGGCCCTCGCCATATTCTGAAAGACTGATCTTGAGTTTGCTCAGTAGGCAGCATTGAACAGATGGAAGCAATTTGCTAACACTAACAATCCTGAGCCTGTCTGACTTTGTCACAGCCTCCTAGCTTTTAGCCAGCTTCCCATTCAGTTAGCTTGCAGCCTGATAGCCTCAAAACTGGACTGTGAGTCAATTGTCCCAGTGGACACCAATCCCACAATTTTTAAAGAATGAGTATTAAGTCAGATTGTCTGTCAAGTCAGATTGATCTCCTAATCTGTCACCAAGTACTTTGAGGTACCTAAAAATAATATTTTGAAATGTCAATACAGTCACCGACAGGAAATTGTATGGTAAATCAAATTTAATGCCGAAATGTGAACGGGTTTGTTGCTCTAGATACAATGGCTTACATTTGACTTCAAAAACAAAAACTTTAGAAAGTTTAGTCTACTAGCTAAATTAATGTACAGTTTTGCAGTCACATGATGTGTAAAACTGACTGCAACAACATGGTTTGGCTTTATCAAGTCAAAGTTCAATCATACAGTGTTGCTGGTCAGCAGTCCATTATATCCATCACTTTATTCCTCTCTTTTCCCCTTAACACCAATATCCCTCATTCTCTTTATCACTCAATCATCTTTCCTTCCTATCCCTATTCTGTCTCTCTATTCACCCCACTCATCCCTCAGTTATCAACTTTTCTTTCATCCATGTCCTTCATCCATCCATCCCTTTCCAGCACACCTCTCAACCCATTCTCCCTCACTCTCCACCTGTCTCTCCCCCCCTTCCACAATCTCTCTTCCCTCCCTCCCCTCCTGTTCCCTGACTTTCAGAGAACAGAAGCCAGCTTAGAGGGGGGAGAGGCGAGAAATCAATAAGGCATGATTTATTGATCACTAAAAATGATGGCGCTCATTAGCCCCCCAAAGGGACCTCAGCATTAAGCAGATGACAAAATGTCACCCATCTTCACTCCAGCCCACCCAGTCAACTCACAAAAAAAATGATCCCTGGCCACCACCGAGTGGCCCTCTCTCCTCTGCTCCACCAGCAGCTGATCTGATATGTGGAATACAGGACAGAAAGATGGATGTGTGACAGTTAGATGGCAGCAGGACTTACAAATTGCAAGCACCGTGTTCAGATTTCACTGGTATCTACAAGCATGGAGCTTTTCATTTCAGATTTTTGTACAATTATAAGTTTTGTTATTCTTTTCCTTCTGGCTGATCATTTACTCATAAGGTTCAAGATCTGGGAAGTGACCATCAGATGAAAAATTAGCCTCTCTATGCATCACAGAATGAGAAGTTTGATGATCCTGGAGGACCTTAGTAAAGAAATGACATCCACATTGAAAAGCCAACTGAGGAGGTTTTGTGTCTTTCTGTTGGAAGACGTGTCTGACTGGAAGGGCACCATAAGGGATGCATATAAGATGCAAGGTACAATGCTTTACTCAGGGGGTGGAGTTGGAGAGACCATATCTCAATCTGACTAAAAGTCATGCAACATATAACTGGTAGTCTCAGAAGAATGGAATGCTTGTACCACAGAAAGGCCTCAGTATGTGGGCTATATAGATGTCCAACAGTATCTGTATGACCTTTCAGGATTGCAGAGCTGTGTTTGACACATTTTGTAATTTGTTTGACATGATTAAACTGATTACATCATTTTTTTTTAATGTTTAATGGAGTGTAATACCATAAGTCTATTTGAAAAGACTAGCCAAAAATGTTCATACACAAAAGCATTGCCTTTCAGAAAACGTTTAAACATGGTTACCTTGAGATATGATTAGATGAATTGTAGTACAGTATAAGGTATCATGTTTAAATCTGAGGCTAGCAGTCTGAGGAAAATACTATAATAAGTATAACATCTAATCACCTTTATAATTATCTTGAGTAGCTGAACTGGAAATCTGTCTTGTGTGTGTCTCAGTCAACTGCTGGCCAGATCAGCCGTCTGTTCCTCTATCCTTTTCGAGACTTTAAAGCCAAACGCTCACTGCATGGTCAATAGATGGTTGGCAACAAACACG
>CAFUXE010001523.1:282403-292599 GCA_903364295.1 Serranus cabrilla | reverse complement strand
ATCACCTGAACTGTCTTCACTCAGTTGATTAATTATCAGGATCACCTGTGCTCTTGCCATGTTTGGACATATTATGCTGTATTATGTTTTCACAGAGTATAACAGGGACAATTCTAGCATTTGTAAGCATTTAACAGAATGATAATTTTTTAGACAAAAATCAACATTTGGACATCCTATAATAAGGTGTTTTTCTTTTGACATTTTTAAATATAATATAGTATGCCTTTTTTTTTCAGTTTGGACACATAATAATGTTTCTTGTTTCATATTTTTGGATATACTATACTATTACCCAACAGCATTTTTAGGCATTTTTGGGTGAACTACACTATGAACAATTTTGGACATACTATAATTAGTTTTTTTGTCATCTAGAACAGGGGTTTCAAACTGATCCAGGAAAGGGCAGAGTGGCAGAAGCACACCTGAATCCAATCATTCAATCACCTGAACTGTCTTCACTCAGTTGATTAATTATCAGTATCACCTGTGCTCCTGCTCGGTTGGAACAGAAACCTGCAGCCACTCGGCCCTTTACTGGATCAGTTTGACACCCCTGTTATACATGAAGCTGAAATCTACTAAAGCTGGGTTGGGTTAAGAACAGGCTACTAATCTAGCAAAGCACATAATTTAATTTAATTTTCATACTAATACTCACTCAAACAATTTAGGGAGCTCTCATGCCTGGCATGGAAGAATCTGCTTTCAATATGTTTTCTTATTTAATTTATTCAAGTGTTTCTTTAATTTTTTCACCGACTTCTACTGTCTTTGCATAATATGTCATTCACTCTTATACGCTTAGACACAGTTTAAATTATGGCAATATTTTAAAAATCAGATATTACACATAATAAAAGACTAAGTCAAAAAGAGACAATCAACGCTCACACCTCTCTATGAATAAAAACTACTGTAAACATCCTGAATGTGCTGATAACAGCTCTGTGCTTGTGTGATCCTACCAGAGAACATTTTTATTGCTTAATACGGGTTAAATGGTAAACATTGAAACTAACAACTTTGGACACTGTGTTGATCTGACACAATTACATTTCCTTTTTACCCATTCTGTCCTGTCAAACCTTTATGCTGTGACTTTGAGAGTTGTCCTTCATCATGAGCTTTGATGAGCTTGTGGTGTGTTTGTGGACGCGTATGCACACACCTTAAGCAGTAGAGTTTTCTCTCCACCACCCTGCTGCTTTTTGGACAATCCCTTATGTCCGACTGTGAGTGTGTGTGTCATTTGGATGAAGGGAGGGGCTCAGGCAAAGCCCCAGGAGGAGCTGACTGGACGCTTCATCACCCGATGGCCAACCTCTCACAATGATGCATGGAGCCCGGCAGGATGCGGAGCATAGGCCTCTGAGGCCAAAAAACACCACACACACCCACACACACAGACCTAAGACTTAATGGGCACTTCATCCAGTGTCACATCCCCAAGAATTGGGGGTTGGAGCACTGGCTAAGTAAAGAGGTAAGACACATGTTGAGCACAAAGCGATACTCAATACCCATTCAGATTAATATGAAAAAGAGGTTATTTTGACTGGTTCTATGGCTTTGTATCAAATATGGAGCTTAATTTTTATTTTTTTTTCTCCAATGATGCCTGACAAAGAGTACTGATTCAGTTATTTTCTAATCATCGACTCATCTCAGTGCATACACGCTCCATTGGCATAAAGCTGAGTTAATAATAGCAAATAATAACAAATAACCACAGATAATAATGTTCTGAGCAGGAGTACCCATCACAATTGAAGGGACAAAGAAGAAAGTGCCAACTCAAGGAACCCAGTAACACAAAGACAGATTTCAAATCATTTTTATGGAATTGTTGACTTCATTAGCCAATCATTCAAACATTAAATAAAGTTAGAATAAACCATTCACAGTGTGGTTACACTATTATATTGTGACCTTAGACTAACTGCTTAGCACCAACCTTTGAATTTGAATGCTTAGGTGTAGGTATTACATATAAGTTTACAAATGCCAAAAGATAGCATCAACACTTTTGCCCAGATTAAAATGACCCAATAACTATTGCACATATAGGCTTCAGTGTGCTATGGATATTAATGGTCTCCACAGGATGATTTCAAGTTGTTTTGGTGCCGCACCTGACCTTTCCTCTCATGCCACTATTTGGTAAAAATGACCAGACAGTTAATAAGCACTAAACATTTCAAAGTCAACTCAATTTACTGAGCAAATTCTTTCTCCCATAAAACATCTTTTAGTTGAGATACCAACCCCAAGACTAAATGTTTATTTGTGCTAGTTAGTTATGGAAGTTCCTGAATATGTTTATGTTCACAGGGGTATGAACCATTTGATGACACTCTTTTAAAAAACAATCTCTGTGAACCATGATCAGGCCACATTTTCCATTTTTACACAAGAAATATCTAAATTATTTGACTAATTGACATAATTCACAGGGCATGATTATGCTCTGCAGTGGATGAAACCTTCAGTGATACTCCATGATGTTTTCCCTCTCCAAATACTTGCCAAAGCATTATAGAGAATTAAGCCGTTCTAGTTTGGACTATCCATTAAGTTTTTTGTAGTCCCACCTCTATTGCAGAGAGCAGGCTGAATGATGGTGGTGTAAAACGGGATGAGCAGCTCCTGAGGCAGGTTAAACCTGAGCTGGCGCAGGAAGTATAACCTCTGCTGGGCCTTTTTCCTAGTGGACTCTATGTGGGAGGTACACTTCAGATTGTGGACCCCAGAAACCTGAAGGAGTCCACAGTAGAGACCATTCTGTTGAGGATTGTAAGGGAGAGGGGGGAAGGTAGGCTTCTCCTAAAGTCAACTGTCATCTCCACTGTATTGACCAGGATTCAGCTCCAGGTGGTTGTGACCGTACCAGAGGACCACACCATCTTGCCTAAAAACATTTTTCCCTTGAGATGATGATGTGATATGATCAAAGATGATATGGACTATGACCTGTATGGACTTCCTCTCTAGGTTCTAGACTTTCAGTAATGTTGAAATGCAAATAAAACGGATTAGACAAGTATCATTCTATTGCTTCAAAGTGCAAATAATTCCTTTATTGTGAAATGATCAGTTGCAGTAATTAGTTACAGTTGCAGTAGTAATGATTAGCACTAATCTAAACAGCATAATGGCTCAGCTTTGGTCCAGTAACTGCAAATGTCCTGCCTAAGTGCCCTTGAGCTGGATTTTCAATTCCAAGGGAGGGTGGAACTTTTTAAATGAATACTAAAAAGAAAGGACACAACAAACACAATGCCCCAAAAAAAGTTGAGTAAAGAAGTGCTAAATACAAAAGGACTAGTGTGTGGTTTAAAAGTGTAAAGTGTTGCATTAATAGGCTGTGATTTGTTTTGAGGCAGTATCAAAGTATGCAAGTATGACTTCAATGCATCATGGAAAAAGTTACAGACACAATGGGCAATAGCATTTGTGGTGAGTCCTCCATCTGCCCGCCATTCACAGTGCCTCTTCCAATAAACACTGGAAAAGAGGAATTCTGAAAAATGGAGGGAAAAACCTCCTTGGCTTGCATTGTTTCTTATGTCAACTAATTATAGCGTATCTTAATTGTATGTGTATGGACATTTGTACACAATGGTGTTCACTTGCACGTGCAGAAGGAATATTACTAGCCAATGGGTAGTGGTTGAATCTGTTTGAACATCAGAAGCCTTTACTGGTGAAAGCTTTATTAGTCCATTTACCTTTTTAGAATTAAGTTTATAATCGTCGCTGCAAAAGATTTATATGCTCTAAAGCATGGTAATAGTATTCACAACCCCCTACACTGTAACAAAAACAACAGCTCATCCATAGACCATTTGTCATAAATTAAATGCTCTTTGATATGATTTATTTCTTCAAAAGATTATTGGTGAAATTAGGAAAAAAAAACACAAGGTCTGGAAAAAAAAGATACATTTTCATTTACAAAAAAACAAAAAAAAAAAGATACTATCACATTGCTGGGAGGTGTGAGAGAGACAGAGTGGAAAAAAGATAAATTTATTTGGCCAAGTGATCAACAGACGGAGTGCTGAAGGCCTTGATGTTACCCTCACATGGTGTTAAACACTGCCTCTGGACTGCCAGACGCCTGGTCACTTCAACTGCCTCCAACTGAAGAAACACACAAATTAATGATACAGTTGGGATAAAACACTGCCACTTTGAGAAATATGGGCTATTGTCCTGTTTTGTTTAAGTTAGTTTATTTAAAAAAAAATGAGAAAAAGCCAACCAGGAATTCTGAATTAGCCAGAAAGATGAGTCACATTGATTAATAGTTCCTTACACTGAGAGGTAATAATGAGATGTGCAGTACGCTTTATTTACTGAGCTATTGGCTGGATCACTATTATAGTGAGTGGGGATTTTGTTTTGCTGCTAACTGGCCTTTCTTTCTGGGACTGACCTGACCTGATTGAATATGACAGCCTTTATCCAACTGGAATAGGTCCTGTTATTTTATCTAGGAATGTAGACAGGTGTAATGGCAAGTTTGACATTGGAGACTTAAAGAACTTGCTTGCTATTTGAGAAGCCTTGAATATTACAAAAAGACAGGAGGGGGCTGTTGCTTTCAACTGTTGGCTGAAGTAGAACGAAGGTAAAGCTACGAGGGTCGAACATCTCATTTAATCTTTAACCATTATTTAAGGTGTGTCAAAGTCACATAGGGTATCTCCATAATGTTACAATGTTATTGCTGTAGAATCAGGTTGGCAGGTAAAATGGAAAAGTACTGGAGACAGAGGATGAAGGAAAGAGCTGTTGGGTGCAGAGCTGAACTGTGACAGTTGTAGTGAGTTCCATAGTTAGGTCAATGCTTTGACTCTGTAACTACTCCTGTATATTTACAGTGCTTAACAAATCTATTAGACGACCACACAATGTAAGGTTTATGCCACAGCTGCCCTAAATGAACAGCATTGGCAATTACCATCTTTTTCTATGTTTCTGTAATGGCTTATACACCAGTAGCCTATGTGGAATTGCTTTAACCAAAATGATATGTTTAGCTGTGTTAATGTTCACTGAAAATGAAAGAGTCTGCATTAAATCACTTCATGATGCTGGATCAAGCTGGACCATTATTGAGGCCTGCAAACATCCAGAAATGATGATGATGTAAATCAGAGGATTTACCATGGAACAGAAACACTGGACTGTTGATGACTGGAAGAAGGGACTCTGGACGGATGAGTTCAAGTTTGAACTCTTAAGTCAGAATTGTCATGTTAATGTCCACAGTAAAGCTGGAGAACGTTTTGATGCCAGATGCACCCACAGTGAAACATGGTGGAAACGGTGTGGGCAAATTAGTGAAAATCAACCATATCATGAACAAGAACGTCTACCACAACATGTTAGTGCATCATGGAATCTCTTCTGGACTGAATCTGATTGGTCCTGGGTTCATATACCAACAAGACAATGACCCCAAACATACTTCAAAGCTGTGCAGAGACTAAGAAAACGGTATCTGGAGTACTGGAACTGATGGACTATTGAACAGATTTGGGATTTAGTAGATTCAAAGATTGATAGCACAAATTTTCATCTAAAGCAAATCTGTGGGAACAGCTAGAAACTATTTGGAACTCAATAACAAAAGAGACTGTCGACAAGTACATAAAAACAATGCCAGCAAGAAGGCAAGCTGTTATCAAGGCCTAAGAAGGCCATATAAAACATTTATTTTGGTTCTTATGTGTAAAAAATGACTACATAGTCTTTTCAGTGTGTTATTTTCCACACAAATTCCACACAAACAACATAACATTTTTTGTTTCAAACAAGTTTTCTCATAAAGATTTTTTTCATTTTAAACTTTTTTTTATATATATAATGTGCCCGTAGTGAATTTGGGATTATTTGGCTAATTACCATTCCTATCCAAACCCTAAATGTGCAAAGTGGCCAACCAAAAGTCTTTAGTGTTCCCATCACCCATATTTTTTTAAGGTAGGAATTGTCTTGAGCTGAGGAAGACAACTAAAAGAAAAAAGAAGCCACAGGCGGCAGGCAGGTGGAGAGGAAAGGCTGTGATGTGGTTTGTGTATGCTGGTCCAACGATACTACCAAAGTGTGTACACACACATTAGCATAAAACAGCTTTGCATATGATCTGAGTATTTCCAAGATGCTTGAGACGACAGAGAGAGAGGGAGTTGAGAGGGAAGAAAATAAAGCTCTTGCTATTTTGCAAGCCTGAGACGATCACATGCTGTCGACAGCACCTCACATAACATCCACCCACCACCACCACCACACACCATCCCCCTACACCCACCCACCATGCCCTGCATCGTCTTATAATCCATGTCAACACACACTTATACACACAGAGCAGAAACTTCCGCTTTCATCTCTCTGGACTCTCAGTCTGGGGCAGTTTTTCCTGGTTTGGTCCAGGTAGGAAAGAGCATACAATGACTTAATCTTACAACTTTGTTTAACCTTACCAACTGAGAGCCAGACAAACTGATCTCACATAGTTATGTGAAATCACTATATTTCTTTTCACAAAGTATTTTGTTCAGTTGCCACGTAATGTGTGCAAAGTACGTCAATCAGTGGCGCTTTCTAAAAATAGCACACACATAAAAAACACATCATCATACAGTATTATGATACAAAACCACAGATGTAGGTTTAGGAAAGACAGCAAGGGAAATAAATATACCGGAAATGCTGGAAGTGAAGCTGCAGAAGTTACGTAAAAAACGTAAAAAAAAAAACACAATTTACAAACCGCGAGCTACCGAAGTCATGTTAAAAACACAAGTTACGTTAAAAGTAATTTACTTTTGCTTTCACAAGGGACATTCTCGTTTGTTCAACCCATCCTCCTGAGTGTGACATCTGCCATTTAAACTCTGCATCTCCATCAATCATTACTGCCATGTTACAGAGTGATGATGTTAAACAAAAAGGATTCACATTGACTTTACATTATCATTGTTTCTGTGCTGCCGGCACGTATTTTCCATACATTACGTGCCGGCAGCACGTACTTTTGTGTTAAAAGGTTTTGGTTAAGTTTGACCTGTGTCACATTAAGTGGACCGAATAGGTTATGTTTCTCCACAAATTAACATTGGGCTAGAGTCCCTTTTCCCATCGGGCAGCGGTACATGTTTACTAAACTCAAGTCTTTAACTTAAGTCTTAGCTGCAACTTAATCATCCGGGCCTGAATATGAAGCACTCTCCTTTTCTTTGTAAGACTTGCCCTGAAGTTTTAGCTACATAAAATGACAAACTAGTAACATGAACTTACACAATTGCAATAAGCTAAATCACATTACAAATAAATATCCATCTATGCTTTCCTCAAAGTTTGTTTTTGTTATTTTATGACTACAGTGTTTGAAAGGGTTAGTTCAGATTCACGTAAGTCACACAATAATACGAACAATCTAACTGATCTGCCATTGCATGTTCTTTGCAACTGTTCATTTATGAACTGTGCCTGTCGTCCAGCTTCCCCAAACTGTGGGGCTGCCAACCTCCATCTACTGGAGGTAATACACTGACAACAACATTTGCCACTAACTTCACTTGTTACTTGTAAATTAATCAATGATTGAGAGATTTTGTGAGTTAAAAAAACACAAATAACTAATGCCAATTGTAAGTGTTAATTAGATGGTGGAAGTAAAATCCCTTTACCCCTTAAAATCCCTAAACATTGGTGATAATCCAATAAAATCACTCAAAATCATAGAAATACAAGAAATCTCAGAGTAGGAAGAGTGAAGGCTATTGTAGCAGTTAATGCCCTTGACATACATGTTCGGTGCGTGCAGGCCCTTGTTCCTTTTCGGTGTGTTTTCTGTCTTTGATTTGTGGATCAGAGTGGATTTTTTCTTAAAATCAGAAGTGACATGACTCTGTCACTTCTGTGCTGACAGTTACTCCAAACAGTCACATGCACCAACACAAAAAAACATTGTTGTGTGTGTGTGCGTGTTTGTGTGTGTGTCCATATGTGTGTTCAGAGACTCAGAGCAGCTCTTAGCTCATTAATGTAAACACGCTACTAAGCACAGGTTCTGCAGAGCTGCACCACTGACTCCCACAATCCATTGGGAGACAGACAAAGATGTCTGCCTGTATCCTAGCTCTTTATCCTCCACTGTCTCTATTTCTCTTTGTCTGTCTATGTCTCTTGCCTGTAGTTTAGCCCCTCAGGCTTTAGTTTCCCTCAGGCTTTACCTCCTCCATCATCACTTTTGCCTCTTTCCCTTTCTTCCCCTCTTATATTTTTGCCCTCTTTGTATGCTTTCCTCTCGCCCTTCATCTTCTTTTTCACGTTCCAACATCTGCCAACACTTGCATGTGCTTTTCTCAGTAGTTTACACTCCAACACCAAATAATAACCACAACCATATACTTCCATTCAGAGCACCAAACCCCAATAGGTTCCCTACCATCCAGGTCTGGCCCAACCGAGCCAAATGTCTGGCTTGCACCGACCCATTGGCACCTACCTGGACACATCTTTCATAATGTGGTATGAAGTTCACATCATGTGAAATAAAGTGTGCACTGTTCTATTTTTAACTCATCCCACATTGTGCACTCGAATGTTACTATGTACTCTCTATGTGTCCCAAACTGGACAGAGCTGAGCCGTCATCTAAGCCAATTATTACCAGCAAGTCACATATAATCAGTACCTTATGGAAAGTCCATGAGGTCATTATGAATCTTTTTTATACACCATCTGTTGCAAACAGCAGTCAATGTTTGTGAAAGCCACTCCATATCTGCACTATGACCAGCAGAGAGCATTCTCCAATCAGTGTCCACAAATTTTGTTTGTGATTGCATTCTCTGCGCCTGCACATCCTCCTGCACACTGTTCTTTATGGCAACTACAACGCCAGTGTGCATCTGTTCATGCCAATGAAAGTAACAAAATGTGTCAAGATGTCTGTTTTACCATTTGTATTTCATAAACTCAACTAAACCTCACTGGTACTGCAACAATTGTGACGCGAAGTTGACATGTATATTAAGCCACAATACTCGCAAGAACATTTTTTCTCAGAGAAATTTCTTTAAAAAAAACATTTTAAGACAATATCTGAGAATCTGATTCTTACTCAGGCTTGGTGAACAGTCTCTAACAAATGTGTTTGTGGTACACCCCAAAATTGGGCAAATATTTTTGAATTTCATTTAAATTAATCATTTGAACAGTGCCTTAATTGATTTCCAGGGCCAGTATTATCCCTGATAATTTAAATGACAAGCATGTCATATCATTTTTCTGTGTGTATACGGACAGTGACTGTAAATATCAGCAGCAGTACCCAGGTGGAACCTTTGACATAGGAACAGTTGTGCGCCGGGTTGGTTCAGGTGGGAGCATCCGCCCACATTTCCGATGCAATCTGGATGATGAACGGAACGCCCCATCTCTTCATTGCCGCTGTACTATTTCTGTGTTTTACAGGTTAGTATTTGGTGAAAATTACCAATGTCAACTTTTAGAGCCTAGCGTTGTTTCTGTGAATGTTTAAGTGCACTTTGATATTGTTTAGAGTATGTTTTGTCGAAGTTTAAGATCTGCCATGGTCGGGGCGGGATGTTAAGAAAATGCTAGGTTAGCCGGCGCTGTTTCGCGGGTTTATTCACCAGCGCATTGTCTTGCAGGTGCCGCGCTGCGGTTAAGGTTTTTTTTTACCTGCACAGGGTCTGGCAGGCAGGCCGCTAGGTTGTAGCTTTAATTACAGTATTTTGCACAGTGTATATTGTTTTATTCCTGCTCCCGCACATGTAGTAATTTCGGGGAAATTGGTATATTGTTAAATTTTACAGTTAAGGGTATGAAGTTGCACTTTTGTGATGTAGGTTATTATTGAAAGGTATGCAGTTTAAATGTGATGTGTTAAGATGTGAATTTAAAATGTTTTGTATTTCTCTGAGTGGTAGCAGTGTCTAAATTGAATGTGTAAGTCCAGGATCGTAGCAGATGTGAGTTTGCCAGTTTAAAGTACAGTTGAGTATTGCTGTAATGTGCACTATATTATTATAGAGGGTTTTCACGGCGCGTCATCAGCGCGTCATCGCTAACGGAAGTCGCCATGTTGGAGGCACTCGCTGTAAAAGAATGAATGGGGTGCAATGGAGAATTGTGCTTTTGCGACACTT
>CAFUXE010001523.1:239964-255222 GCA_903364295.1 Serranus cabrilla | reverse complement strand
AAAAAAAAAAAATACAGACTAAAATTAAAAATATATGGTAGGGGTTCAGAGTTTTAATTTAGGTTGTTGTTTGGCTTTAGGATTAAAGGGGTACCCCTCTAATTTTTCACTTAAAAAATGGGTCACCATGTTGGACAATTTGTATGATGTCTTATGTGGCTCTGGAGGAATGTGAGAACATTGCTGATATTATAGTGACATCACCAGATTGATCACAGTTTGGGTTTCGGCTTGGAGACTACAAATTTGTTGTGGAAAATCTATGTTCCAAACTGGAGTGCAGAGATGTAGGCATTTAAAAGGTACACGCCCCAGTTGCACTGAGAGAAATGTAGGAAACCCATGAGTCAGGATATCTCAGCCTAAGCTTTTTTAATGTTTGCCTATTTAGTTTTGTTTTTCTCTCTTTAGAAGTCTCACAGTTCTATTGTAGCATGCTATCACTGGAATGGCCCATAAATACAATAATCAGTATAATTTGACCAAGCGTGCACATCAAGTAAAAAATATGCGTGTGTGTAGTGCTGGTGGGCTGAAGAGATCCTGTGTGTACTGTACTGCCATCACAGCAGCTACCCTCCACCCTCTCACTCACTCCACTCTTCTGCTTGTCACTGGACACCGGCCTTCACCAAGGGCACCGTGGCAACGAGATCCACGGCCACCCCCCCACCCCCCACCCCGACCCACGCCCGGAGCCCAGACGAGTGTTCAGGGGCAGAGCTGATCGATAAGAAGAGGCTGAGATATGCCATTACAGGTGAGGCCAGCCCCTGTGCCATCCTAGCCGTCCTCACCACAGCTCCCTGCCCATTCAGCAATATCTGCACATATTGGGGAAGCAGTAAAATGAGATGGGTCATTTATTCTTTCAAGTGTTTTTGAGGTCCTGGGAGGATTTAAGGATCGTTAGGGCATCTATCGTCGGTCTACCACACCCTGCCTTGACATTGTCTGCGGCTTGGTCAAAGGAAATTGCATATCAAACTCAATAATCCCAAATTTCTCACTGCTGCTTTAAAGCTATGCCCCTATTGACTCCTATAAGAAACAATGCTTTCATTGTTGAGAAGTGTCAAACAGAAGTTCCTGGTGGGTAAAGAGAAAAAATAAATTTAACATCTTCAGGTCAAGAGAGTTCTTATCACTAAGTCTGTTCTCACGGTGTCTGTTCTTGCCCACACAAACACCTTCCTTCCCTCTCCATTACCATGCCAAGGCCAAACCAGCTAAGCATCCCCTCCTTTTCTCTCTGCTCTCCTACATTTCCTTCCAGAGGAGCAGCCAAACAGGCAGCTGCTGCACCTGTCAAATGTCCTCATGTCCTTTCAAGTTTGACTCGGTATAATAACGGTAATGACGGGTGACGTGGGAGTGGGTAGTTATTGCTGTTAAGGCAAATAATAGCTCTTAATGCCAGCGCTAATGGGGAAAAAATAGATTCCCTTTTTATTCAGAAGAAGGAGAGCAGTTAAGAGCACTTGTGTGGAGTCCCTGTGCCGCAAAGAGCCCAGACTGGCTGCTGCCCGCAGTTAATAGCTTAAGCATTGCTGACGACTAAATGGCATTACAGAGCTGCGTGACTGTCCGTTTTGTCTGCAACTTATGCAGAATTTAGGTGAGCAAGGTCCATTAAGCATTTGAAAAATAGTAACTGAGCTGTGACAAGTGATACTTGCCAGATCTTATTCCTGATACTGGTAAAATGTTCTTAAAAAAAAGGAAGGGTGTATGTACAGTTATGGAGGTCCAGTAGGTCAGGACCTGAACTGAAACAGAGGCATTAACATGTTTATCCCGATAATTTAAAGGAACTACTAAAGATGCTTGGTGAGGAAGTTAGGGTCCTAACCTAAGCACTTTTTCAACTTTGTTAACTGAGTAACTGACTGTTTGCTGATATCAGGGGGTGTTCCAGTAGAGTTAATGTGTGGTGGCAGGGTTGATTTTAAATTGTATGTCAATTGTTTTTAAGTTTTAAGATATTTAATAATTATTTTGGCATGTATATAAACTACATGACTTAGTTTTATATATTGTTGTATATTATTTGCCTTTGAAAGCGTTGATATTTGCAGAATTTATAATTCGACCTTTTTACGATGACATGATTTCGGACAATTAAAGTGGCATCAAACGGCGACATCACGCTCTCTCCTATAGGAGTAATGCTTCTTGCTGAAAGTCAGTGCAGGCCTCGTCATCAATAACTCTCGAGTCCTACTCTAAGAGAAGACTGGTTTTAGTCCTGGTCTTCCAAGACTTCAAAGGGATGATAAAACACTTCATAAATACAAGCCCTGATCTCCGAAACGTACTGCTATTACAAAATGTAAACATATACAGACAATGTGCATTTTCATGAAATATATTTCCTATCTTGAGTGCCACACCAATGTCAGCAGTTCTTTCCAAATGTGTTGTGTACTGGCTTGCTGCTCTTGCCCATCCTGCCTTCTCTTGTCCTTGGCTGGCTGGTAACAGAGGACATGTGGCAGACCAGGTCAGCTTTCAGGGGCTAGTGGCTGGAACTTGAACTTCTAACATTCTTCAGTCGCAGGGGAGCCCCTCAGGGAGGCTCATATCTAAAGGGGGCTCCTTTTACTCTTCCTTCCCCTTTCACTAAAGGGATGGGGGTTGGTGGTGATGGGGTGGGGGTGGGGGGCTCAGTTCTCCTCCTGAGGAGGGGGGAAAAGGATGGGTCACCATGCAGTGGCGAGCTGAGGTCTGGTCAATGTGATTTACAACAGTGTAAATGATGACATATTAATATAGATAGAGACAAGCTGAGTGCAAAATGCAGCATGCCAATCAATACTGAAGAAATGGGCCAAGGTCAGAAATGCTGACATACTACAGTCTGCAGTTTTGTTGTTAACCCACAAATCCCGCTGCAAACAAGCTAAAATACTTCACTATTGATAATACAATTTACATTTAATGCACTACTAAAGCAGGCAGTGGTATGCCCTGTGTATGGCAGGGCAGAGAGAGAAGCGTTTTCTTTTCATTATATAATTTATTACTGCCTTTAGCTGCGACTTAACACCCCCTGAAAATATAATTTTTGCTAACCTACTGTTAGCTAACTACTAGCTGCTGGAAGTGCAGGTGCCCCAGTGAGTGGAGGACAAAGGACACAACTAGAGTGCTAAAGTCAAAGATACTTGTCAATGCAGTGTTGTTTTGTTGGTCTAGTTTGTAGAACATTTAGTAAGCACCAATAAAATTATTATGAATATTATGGTATTTACCAATTTAGCTTGTATAGATACTAAAACAACAAACTACTGTCAACTGCTGACTCCAGGACCTGTAGTATCACTGTAGGGTGTAGTTACAGCCACATAGATACTATTGGTCACCCACTGATCGGAAGGTCGGTGGTTCGATCCCTGACCATGGCAGCCTACATGTCGAAGTATCCTTGGGCAAGATACTTAACACTATATAAACATTTATTTACAGCCTGGTTCAAAGCAAAGGTCCCCCTCCATGACAACTCTGAGGGAGGTGAATTTTTTTATATCTCACTAGTTTAATAGTTTGAAATGCTGCATAATTAAGGTGTTCTGCTTTGAGTGACAGGTCAGGGCTGTGCGTCACTAGCCGCTAGCTGCCGCATTGAACTTGATCCATCCATCTTGTGTGGTGTTGGTGTATTTTATGCAAACATTGGATTGATAAAATGTCTTGTTGAACAGACCGTCAAAGAAGTTAGTACAGTCAATGGTTAGTACTAATCATCTGTTATAGCGTTTTACACGTAGCTCTTTAATAATGAGGGGCGGCAAGCTATGGCGGCAACTCAGAGGGGCATGTAGCATCTGCGTAGCAGGCATAGCATCGGTATCAGAGTAGCATATAGCCTAGTTCCTTAGCCTCAGCTAGCTCGCTAGGTGGGCGTGTTTTAGTCCATGAGCCCGCCTTAGCTTCAGCTCTCTGCCTATCCGGGCACTTGGGTGGAGTCAGCTTTGCCAAAATGGCGACTGTGGGAAGGCCCAAAAGGCTTCATGTGCGCTTTTCTGAAACCTATTGGTGACGTCACGGAGGCTACGTCCATTATTTTTACAGTCTATGGTTTGAATGTGTGTGTGAATGGATGAATGAGTGCAGTCTGTAGTGTAAAAGAGCTTTGAATGGTCGCAAACACTAGAAAAGCACTATATAAGTGTAGTCCATTTACCATTTACTGTCACCATGACGACAAAGGTCCCTTAACAGCATTAAAGAGAAATTCTGAGACATGCCACATTTTTTTCACTTGAAACACAACATGTGGGTGGGGCTTTGTTAGAGGACAGACTTGGATATATTTGAATCACTTTGCTTAATGAATACAACATGATGTGGAGCTGTAGTGAGATACATAGCTGTAGGCCCGTTGGCCTCCACCCACATCTCCTTCTCTTGCTTTCTTAAATAGGGAGGAGGAGGACTAAATGAAGAGATCACACCTCAACCACATTCTTTTGGAATGTGTTTCCAGCTAAAATTTAAAAAAACAACAACAACACACCTCTTACTGAGATATTGCTTGGTCGAGTGTGGTTTTATATGATAACTGGGTTTAGCTCAGGGGTGTCAAACTGATCCAGTAAAGGGCCGCTGTGGCTGCAGGTTTTTGTTCCAACCAAGAAGGAGCACAGGTGATACTGATAACTAATCAACTGAGTGAAGACAGTTCAGGTGATTGAATGATTGTATTCAGGTGTGCTTCTTCTTGGTTGGAACAAAAACCTGCGGCCACTCGGCCCTTTACTGGATCAGTTTGACACCCCTGGTTTAGCTAGTCAGCCCAGATCACGTCTGAATGGACAAAATTGATTGAGGTAGATAGGAGCTCTATATATTTATAATCAATAACAATTAGTATAAGGACACAGAATTGGAACATGGTCAATTTATTTTTCATTTAATTTTGTCTTAAAGAGTGCCTTACTAGAAAGCGTTGTATGCAATGCCAACTCCATAAAATCCAATATAGTGCTACCACAAATACTTTGGTCAAACTCTAAAATAAAAATGTTTAAACAATAGTGAATATTTGTTGAGCTGGAATTACAAAATGCCAAAATGAACGGTATTGTTATACTTTTGCTGTTGTACAATGTGTGTTTGCAAATGCTTTTGAGGAGCCTAACCTCTACAAATTTTCACAATATTAGTACTGAACATATATTCTGTGCCTCATTATCTCTCTGAATTTACTAAAAAAGTGTTGCTCCCTGCGTGTTTGACCCCCATCACCTCTGATTATTAGTGAGTTGTGACCATTGTTCTTCCATGAAGTCCCTCCCAGACAGAGAGCATCTCTCTGAGGCCCCGAAGAGCTCTCTCCACTTCCACACTACCACAATTCCTCAGCCGTCCTCCTCTCCCTCATCATCATTTACATTTTCAAATCTGCATTTTTCATATAGATCCCACCTTACTCTAATTTTAATATCACTGTTATTTCCCATGACACCTTTTGTTTTATTATACATTATGAATTTCTCCCTCTCTCTCTGTCTCTCTCTCCTCTGTGTTACCCCCCCCTTTCCCTCTCCTTTTCCTCTTCTAATCCCTGTGCCCACACCATGCTTATGAGCTGAAATATTTTATCAGGAACCCTCAGTCAAACTTATCATTTTAATCTTATTTCAATAAAAAAAATAATCTCTCTTCTTGGCTGTTTGACAGCAGTTAATGGTTTTTCGTTATCGTAAAGGAAACTTTGAGGACTGATAGACTGCCAAAAAAATGCAAAAAAGCCCGTGTATATTCCTCCCCAGATAATTTATAAAACATGCACTAAGAACAGGTAACATATGAGGCGAGAGGACAAAAGCCTGCCGAATAGATTCATGCATGCGTGCAGATTTACATATTCCTGCAGCCTTTGAAGCTCATCAGTAAGGCTGTTTTGGAAGCCTGCATTGTGATCCATTGTTTGTTTTTGGCATTTGCACATACTCTCACAGCACTGCTTCTACTTTCAGTGCACATGTCAGTTTATGTACTCCACCTCAATCAAAACGTCATGAACTTCATTAATTTAAGAGACATGATAGGTTAACACATGGATTTCCCTCCATCTCAGCAGCAGTGTGGGCTGCATTTTCCTTTGAGTAGGTTCCCTGTCTTAAAGAAAAGGCTCACATTTGTTTACTGTTACGCCCATAGTTCACTGAAGCAGCTTTTGGGTGCAGGAGTCATTCCTCAAGTCCATAGTGACCACAAACTGACCCCTTATGTGATTTCAGTATAAGAAACTTTAAAACTAAAACTTTAAGTAAAGCTAATGTGAAGTTTCAGTAGTCTGACATAGTAAAATCAGGTGTCTTTCAAAGTTATTGTCTTTTAGTTTTAAGATCCCTTTTCAGATCTTCCTGGAATACATCTACAAGCACACTATATACACCCTAAACAAATGCCAAACCTGGCATTCATTGAATAAAAAGCAGCATTTCAGCTCCTTGTCCTATCTCCAAGAGTGAGCCGAGCCACCCTGTGAGGAAAACTCTCTTTGGAGCGTTGTGAGAGTTGGAGTGTAGATCTACATGCAAACAGGGAGCTTTTTCTAGTGCAATGGCAGCATTAAGCAGCTGCATGCCTCTTGTGGCAGACCCAGCTCATGCATATTTGCACGGTCCTCATTGAGGATTGGCTCATCAGTCCGTGAGAACTATATCCTTTTCAGACACCTTCCAAAAAATACACCAATAATCAGATAGCTCATGTCCCTAGAAATACCAGAGGAACAGAGAAACAGAATTGGCAACAAGTCCAACTATGGCGGAGACCAATGCCCATGTGACTTCCTATCATGTCTTTATAGTTTTATGACACGCTCTGTCTAGAGTTTGTTTACTGCCTGGAGCACACATCTGGTTCTCCAAACTGGGAGCGTGCAGACCATCATCTACTACACAGAATACATTGACTGTGGATAAGTACCCCCTACAACCTCACTTCAAAAAATCTGAACTATCCCTTTAAGCAAAAATGCAGGATTACTGCTAACAATCCTGGAAAAACACACCACTCCCTGTTCACCGGATTACTTTTCCAATGATCTTCCAGACACTAGATATGTAGAACAGCAAATAAACAAGCTCGGCTGAATCGCTACTGTGCAATTCAAATCGGTGACAGAGAGAAGAAAAACACACGTTCATTGATATAAAAATGTCACAGTCTATCACTTTACAGCTCCGTCACTTGTTCGTACACCTCAGGGAAACTGCAGCTTAGAGAGGGAAGAGGAGGAAGAGGAGTACAGGGAGTAGAGATGCCCTCAACGCAACCTCCAACTCCTGTTTCTCCTTCACTCAGTGTCCACCCCTGTCAACATTGTCCCTGTCCACCTCCTGGCTGCCTATTAGAGGCACTGGGGGCACATTCCCTGACAGATAATTTGTTAAGTAAATGAAGCAGATGTCTTGTGTTGTTGTGAGATGCTCTTCTGGGTTTTTTTTGTTTTTTTTTGGGGGGGTGGGGTTGGGTGTTCCCGTGGGGAAGAGTGGAGGGGTATGGGTGGCAGCAGGGACATATAGGGGGTCGCACTGAACTCACCCCAGGGGTCGTTGGTAGGAAGAGGAATAACAAGGCCCTGGCGGAGCGCCTGGGGACACGCAAACATCATTCACATCTCCCCATAATCATCAAGGCCATGCTAGGATGCCTTCTTAATTTACATAATACCGTCCCGACGCTTTTACTCCTGCTATCCATCACGGCCAGGATGAGGGGATGAGGCCCTCTTCTCCTCTGTTCTCCTTCTCCCTCTGTCTTTCTTTCTCCCTCTGATTGTGTCTTGTGTTTATCTGCCCAAGCACAAAAGATTGATTCCCCACTGTTTCTCCCCCTTATGTTCGGCAGATATGAATTTTCACGGGATGATGAAGCACCGAGTCAGCTAATAATAAACAGAAAACACATATTCAAAAACAGAGAGAAGAAAGAGAGAAAAGGAGGGGAGGCGTCTGTCTGTGTTTGGCTGATGAGGAGAGATGGATGTTGCCGGGTAAGAGACTCAGGAAGGTACTCTCAAGAAAGTTGAATTAAAAATGCTGTTCTTTTTTTCTGCCCCGACACTCCTTTAAAATTTCATTGTTTCATAGGGAGAGGAGGGGTGGAGGATATATGACATAAGGGAGACTGGGGAAACACACAATGATGTTTGTTTCATTGTTGTTAATCCTGCGTATCCAGAAAAGCAGACAGATCTGCACCAGGTCAGTGATGTGGTGGAGGATTACAATAATAATGCAAATTTGGTGCTATGACAGATGAATTAAGTATTCACATCAAATTGAAATAATAACTGCCCCCCTCTAATGGTCTGAATAAAAAGTAGGCACAACTATGGGCCACATGGTAACGACAGAGCAAATTCCATCTGCTGAAGAGACGCAGTTGAAAGGTCTGAATAAAAGCTTTTTGTAAAAATGTTTCCACAGTCAACAATGAACTTTAGTGCTTAGTCATAATATTGATTTTTATAACTTTTTATCCCCAGCCTCTCTTATATGTTCTGCCATGTCTGACATTTTTAGTGTTATGTAACTCAATTCAGACACAGATAATATAACGGAATAAATAAAAGAAATACAAATTTTTTAAAACTAATTAGGAGTTGAGCAGGTCACAAATGCTTTTTGGAGCTAAACTGTTAAGCTAACATGGATTTACTTGTGAAAAGTGCAGCTTTGAGCAAATACAGTTAAAATATAATAATAGGCATCATGCATTAATGCATACAATTGATCTTAAATTATGCATATGCATTTATTCTTCCTGGTAAGATGACATTTGACAAAGAGTATCCTACACCACATGTTAGTCATGTTATGTCAGTTATTTCATGTAATTTATTTAAGTATAAACATTGAATATTATTAGATGATTAAATATGATTAGGCAGTCTATATGACAACAAAATTAGACCAATACACTTGTGTCAGCACACACAAACACACACAGACACACACATATATCCGTCATACTTGTTCGGGTGAGCTCACACACCTGATTTGAATATTATCAGACGATTCAGTGTGTGTTATTGGTTATCAGCCCATCAGTAGTGGGCTAGTAGGGGCCTTCTACACCTGCTGGGAGGCCAGTAGGTCTTTATCAGCAGCTATATTAACATGTGTTGTTTAGCAGTGCACTCTGAAGAGCGTTTTTAACCTAATTATGAATGACACCACGGCCGAAGTGATAAAGCACATAAGGTTGCTCTTAAGGTGGGCAGGGGTTCATACAAACCAGGACTCACCCAGTCGACAAGTCGTTTTAAATAATGGGCTACATGACCAATGCCACTTCTGGTGGTCACATTTAATAGCGTAATCATAAGAAAACTGCAATGATGACATAATTTTCCTCAGTTTGCAGTATTACCTTCCGACATAAATCCAACTTTGGATCACGGTTGTAACCTGAAACTGACGTCCTAAGTACGAGTTCCCATCACAGATCACGTGTGAACCTCCCACAGCCATGTCTATTCAATCACATGAAGACAGTGAGATTAGAGAAGATTAAGATTAAAATTAAGTGGCCAAATCAGTCTCTCATCTATCTGAAAATGTCTCATATCTGATGACTCATTCAGACTAATTAGTGCATAATGCTGTGATGTTTCATCGTTTATTGCCTATTAAATACAGGTGTGTTCACTTCGTCATTTTGACCTGAGGAAGAAACTCTGTGGTTGAAACATTATATCAGTGATGTTCACATGTGCAATTTGGTCTCTCCTCTGTGTCTTGTGATACAGATGCACAAGAAGTCCCTTTGCTTTGGTACTGGATTTGTCTGGGAAGGGTGTGTAACTGTCCAGTAGTTACATGCATATTGGATTTTCTAAATGAACTTCCATGTTCAGAGGAAATATAACTCTAGGCAATAAAACCACTTGACTATTGTTTTCTTTTAGCACCGAATTATGTGTGGAAAATAGGTGAATCAGCGGAGCGTTGTTTAAAAAGCTCACACGTCATTTATGCTACAAAACCACTGACCTAGGTTTAGGGCAAAAAACTTCCTGGTAAGGCATCATAAAAGACAATAAAAGTAAATAAACATACTGGAAATGCCGGAAGTGAAGCCATGAAGTCACGTAAAAACACGAGCTACGTAAAAGAAAAAAAACATGATTCACAATCTGTGAGCCACGTTAATTATGTAAAAAACTTAAGTTGTGTAAAAAAAAATTAAATTCAATAACCGTAAGTTACAGAAACATCGTAAGTTACGTAAGAATAGCAATGCACAAACCATGAGCCATGAAAGTCACATGAAAAATGTAAGTTATGTTATGTTTTCACACAGGACTCAAACCTGGTTCTCCTGGGTGAAAGTCCACAGTTTGTTCAACATATCCACCACCCAAAAAAAAAATTAAAAAATGTTTGAAAATGGATGGGGGGACAATTTTTTGTTTTAATATGGTTTCTGTAGGAGGACAAACATTCTTAACGTTTTAGAATGCTGTGAAAATGTGCATAATAAATATTAAATTTCAACATTTCTGTCAACGAAGACTTGAGTCATAGCCTGCGACACACGTTTTTAGCGCGGCGCCGTCACCGTGCCAGACAGGTGACTGTTGTAAACAAACCGGCGGATGTGTCCAGGGTCATAGATCCCAAAGGGAAAAAGAGACTACCAAACTGGGAGTGAGAGTAAAGGTGCGATTGCAGTACTTCTGGAGGAATTAGAGGAGCGCAAAGAAAGATTTAAGAAGTGGATTGCATCTCCAAACTCCACTACTGCTGCAAGTTTTGTCTCAACCCGAGAGATAACAAAGCGTGGAAAACCGGTCACGGATGGTGAATACATGAAGGATTCATTCATCAAAATATCAGAGCACCTATTTTCAGACTTCAAAAACAAAACCGAGATAATCCAGAAAATTACAGACATGCCTTCTCCACAAAGACGGTGAAAGAAAGGACCATTAAAGTGGCAGACGACATCACCAATCAGCAAATCAGGGATATTAATTCAGCTCCAACGTACTCAATTGCCTGTGATGAGTCGTGTGACGTGATCGATATCGGACAGATGGCGCTGTTATGCAGGTATGTGAACTCTGATGGGCCGCAAGAAGAAATGATCGAATGAATACCTCTGAAACAACAAAACATAATACATTAATATTGTAATGGAAGTTAACCTTAAAGTACCAAATATCGTACAGCAGAGTAGTCACGTGGTGAGCCATTATCTCCAGGATGCGCTGCAGGGAAAATAAACATTTAATCATAAATTCTCATTATGTATTTAGTCATTTTGATAGTAGGCTAATATAGTTAATATGCACTTACAGCCTGTGTTGCCTTCATATAAGGCTTATAATGCTTTTACATTTTTGCAGCTCCAGACAGATTTGTTTTTTTGTTTTTTGTGGCTCTTTGAACATTTTGGGTTGCCGACCCCTGACCTATACCCATCACGTGTGCATTCAGTTAGTCCAGTACACTGTTGTTCTGGTGCAAATGCTGATATTTCAAACTAAGAGTTTTTTTAAACATCTTTAAAGCCCAAATGTTTAGTCACAGGTGGATTAAGACAGTGTCACTGACAGTGCTGCAGAATTTAAAATTTAAAATCTTAATATCCAGCAGCACAGGCCTTTACCTTCTGTGGTGTTAAATCAGAGTGGAATCGCGGAGCTATGTGCAGTGTCTATGAGTGCACAGGGCCATGTCTGGTTCACAGAGGACATTACCATAAGTACCATTACTGTCAGAAAGCATGAGATCAGTATCAGGGAAATATACTACTGCCGCTCCTACGGCATCTGTCTTGACTTACAACGCCCCTGTCGTAGTACTGACATTTCTAGCATCAACACCCACAATGCAGTTTGCTACCAGAAGTAATGTGGCAGTATGTAGAATACCATAACATGTTGTGAATTCAGTCACAACCAATAGGAGAGATAAACACTGGGATTTGATGCCATTCTGCTTTACATGAATCATACTTAACCATTTTAGTAATACAGTGTTAGTTTAGTGCAAATAGCAGGTGGAAAATGTACACTGTACATATTTTATCAACAGTTTTTTTTTACATAATGCAACATGAATGCATAGTCTTGCTTTATTGACTATTTCTTTCTAACATGGCACATGAGATTACACACAAAATACTTAAAATGTATTTTTCATACAAAGACAAACAAAGTTGAAGAGGTATTGAAAGCGTAATTCAGTTCAAGTCTCAACACATGATAAGATGGGCCAAGATCTTCCCCCCTTGCCGCCATCTTTGTTCATCTTTCTTTTTCTGAAGCCATGTGGCCATTCTGATAACTCAGGTGTTCACCTTGCCTTTGTTAAGCACCCTTTTGTGGCCCCTAGAGGTGACATAAAGTAAATCCAGATCCAGTCATATCATTTAATATAAATTATTATTATTTATGATAATAATAAATAATTCAGATAGCCATCTAAACACACTTTTGTACCATGAGACCCACATAAGTGGTGCTCAGGTTTGAGGCATATGTTATCCCCGACAGCAAGTAAAGCAATTCTTATTCTGAACATGATTTGGCGTTAGTATGGTAACATGACATGTTGCAGAAAAGTGCTTTCCCATATTTGCATATATACCATTTTGAAGCCCTTGCAGCCTTCCATATTAGACCTATGTGTACATTATGTGTTACAAAAGGGAGATAATGGTGTTAACAATAATAACTAGAAAAGCACTCGGATCGGAGAGGGCAGACCTCCGCTAAGGCAATACACCATGTCCACCTCTTTCTTCAACCAAATGAGTTTGCTTGTAGTAGATGTTATTCCCCAAATGTATCCATCTGAAGAGACTTATAATCTTCAGATGGATATTAAGTCTGGCTAGAGTGAGGCAAAGTGTTGATGATGTACATGCGCCACGAGACTGGTGGCATTTAAATATTTCATCCACTAGATGGCTGCAGGTAGTGAAGGCACTATGGCCACTGATGCAATACAACAACAATAAATCCACAATATAAATTCCAGATGGTGTTCCGGATCACCGGTCACCAATATCGTATGTCCCAATACAGATGTTGTCCGAAAATTTCATCCAAATCGGTGCAATGCTTTTTGAGTTATTTTGTACGCAGACAGACAGACAGACAGACAGACAGACTCTGGCAATCACATAACTTCCTCCCTGGCCCTTGGCCTTGGCGGATGTAATAAATACCCGCTAAGTCTGGATAAGTGGTTAAGGAAAATGAACAAACGAATAAAACAATATCTGGTGAAGACTTCAGACAATCGTCTGCATAAACATGCATGTGAAGTCTTGAAGAACAGGCCTATGCAGATCTGTAATTCAGAACCCTTTCTGCAGTACAGAGCAGACATGGGGTTTAGCCGGGAGGTTAGGTTTCTAAAAAAGTTATAGACATAACAGTGCTAAGGTTACTACTGTGAGTATACTGTGAGAATGTGTGTCACAGTGTAACCCACTGAAAAAAAGGAACTCTCAGTAAGTAATAGTGATATGAATAGTGACATGAATAGAGTAAGCACAAGCTTATGAGAGAGAGAAAGACAGAAGCATGAATGTGTAAATCAGAGAGTGAAAAGTGTACGTGTGTGGAAAAAAATGCGAAATAAGAGATAGTAGACTTTCAAAATATGTGAGGAAATTTAGCAATCTGTGCATCAGAATGAGTGTGTGTGGAGCAGAATGTGTCTGCATGCTTACATGCACATCCATGTGTGTGTGTGTTTTAGAGAGAGAGAGAGTAAGAGAGAAGGAGAGATGCATGTTTGTGTGGGCATTTTCTTAGTGGGCTGCCAGTTGCAGTGTGTGCCCATCACCCTTTGTTATACTTTTAATGCTATATGGCTTCCTTATTTTCTGACAAACATACACACACACACAGACACACACACACACACATCCAAGCCGGCTGCCAGCACCTCTAGATCTACTCTTTGTAAAGTTTTCGTGTTTTCAAGAGTACAATTTGGCTTTGGTTCAGACTGCAAACAATGTTTCAGAAGTAATATGTGTGTGGAAGAGTCCTCTTACATTGTTGCCTGGCTAGACTTGTCATTATTTGCTGCATTCTCCTTAAAATTGAAGTGTGTTTTGCTACACATTATTTGAGAAGTCCTTCCTCCTTAAATACAAATACTGAATCAATACTGTTGTGTTCGTGTTATTTGTGATTTTTAGCGGAGTACCACATCCCGGCCTCCTCGTCCATTTAGCTGATACAGATATACGGTTCACAAAGTCAAAGAAGTAACAGCGAAAATGTACAACTTTGTTTTGGAAAAGTGAGATAGATAAGTAGTATTGTCAGCTGATTACACCCCAGTATTCATTTAGTTTACATATAAAACCCTCTTTCGGATTGCATAATCTGCACTCTTTGTAACTTTCAGTGTTTGTAATAACACCGTTTGAAAAAACGGCAATCCGATGTAAAGTTAGCGTTTTCAAGGTGGAGATATAAGCACTACTGCTAATTAATTGTGGTCAAAGGCAAGAACCTACATGTAATGTGCACATTGTAACCAACTCTAATTTAATGAAGCATCTCACAATTACTTTAGCTGTAAAGATAACACTTGAAGTATAGAATAAAGCCCCTGCTGTCTGTTGATGTGCATAAACATTGAAGGTTATGTACAAGCACCTGTCTGTTCTTCTCATTTCAACTGACTCATGAAAACTGCTCAAAAAAATCAAAATTCTTTGACATAACTTTTTTTTTTTTAGAGTAATGCAAATAGTTACTTTCCCTGGTAACTAGTTACTTTTATTATCGAGTAATTCAGTTACTAACTCAGTTCCTTTTAGGAACAAGTAGTGAGTAACTATATCTAATTACTTTTCTAAAGTAACGTTATGGCACCACCACCATTAATCCCAACACCAGTGTTGGGATTAATGGTGGTGGTGCTATGCCTCGAAGGGGGTGGCACCATAACTTTATAAAAAGGGTATCAGATGGCTATCCATATTGGTAATAATTATCATTAATAATTATTAATTATGAAAAATGATATGACTTGATTAACTCTAAGTCACCTCGAGATGGGGCACCACTCTGTAAAAAGAGGAAAGATAGCCAATTTGCCTATATCAGTCTCATAAAGTTGCTAAATTATCAATTTGGAATTTTAATTAATAGTTAATTTAATAATTATAATCAAATTACCATATTAATGTTAGCAATGGTTGAAGGAAATCCCTGGAGTTCTTTTTCAAAGTAGAGGTTGACATATCACTCATTCA
>CAFUXE010001523.1:220179-231235 GCA_903364295.1 Serranus cabrilla | reverse complement strand
AAGTTTGAACATGGTCAGAGAACATCCCTCAAATGTGTCTTTGCCACCACTACATAAAGCCTAACTGTCGTTTTTAAACTCATCCTTCATTCATTCATATTCTCCTCCTCTCTCATCATCTGGTGACAGGTGATCTTTTCTATCTCAGAGGCATTTACGCTGCTTATCTTCCCTCTGC
Organism: Serranus cabrilla; assembly: GCA_903364295.1. Classification (NCBI taxonomy): domain Eukaryota; kingdom Metazoa; phylum Chordata; class Actinopteri; order Perciformes; family Serranidae; genus Serranus; species Serranus cabrilla. The sequence goes on along the minus strand of CAFUXE010001523.1, from coordinate 231,057 downwards.
TGCTATTCCAAGAAGGAAATTTTTATTTTTGGGAGCAATTTTATTAATAATCTTTCTATGTGTCTTTTATTTTTTTGACTTGTATCAATGTAGTCAGTGCTCGCAGAGAAAGAAAGGTCACTGAGTTATTGTTAACAAGACAGGAGGGATGACAACAGGCCTGGATGAAATTGCTTCAGCTTCCAAACAACATAATGTAATTAAAATAGGTTCACAAAGATGAAAGACAATATGATGACAAAATCATGACTTGTATGTAAAATGTAATTGTAATGGGATAACTAATTATAGGTTGTGTCCAGTAAAAACAGGCTGATAGGTAAAAAAGGGGAAAATATGATTTTTCATCAACAGAAAATAGCATCAACTACAAATTAAATGTGTAATGAATCAGAAAAAAATACAGAAACCTTACTAGAATATGATTTAATATATAAGTTTACAATGAAGACCTGGTTCTCTCTCCAGTATTAGAATTTTCAGTACTTAACAAACATTCAATGGGTTGGCGAAGTGGCACTTGGTCCCACAGCAAGAGGGTCACAGGTTTGACTTCCCTTCTCCCTTCTGTGTGGAGTTTGTATGTTTTCATGTGTCAGCGTTGGTTCTCTCCGGGTCCTCCGGCTTCCTCCCACAGTCCAAAAACAAGCAGCTCAATGGTAGACTGTAAATTGCCCGTAGGAGTGAATGAGAGCATGAATGGTTGTCTGTCTATAAATGTCAGCCCTGTGATAGTCTGGCAACCTGTCCAGGGTGTAACCCACTTCTCGCCCAATGGCAGGTGGGATTGGCTCCAGCACCCCATGACCTGAGTTTGGGTAAGCAGTTAAGGATAATGAATGAATGAATGAACATGCAACACACTTTTCTGTCCATATTTCTGTGGTTTGAGACAAGGACAGTGGGAAGGAAAGGGAAGTCAAGTCATCAAAAGGATTCACATACATCTATGCACATGCAAGCATTACACACACACACACACACACACACACACACACACACACACACACACACACTCCCTGTATCTGTTTTCTGTATCCCATGTATATGTAGCAGGCAGGCTGTGTGAACATACTTGGCTTGGCTGTGGGGTGTGTGTGTGTGTGTGTGTTTAGATGTAGGAATATGAAGCCTAACAATAAGCTGGCTGGACGGCGAGGCCCTAGGGACAGCAGGCTGGCCTGATGGAGAGACCTGCACCACAACCATCCACATCAATACAGCAGCTCATTAAAAATTCCTCTGATAAAGATTGATGTGTCTCGGCTGTCCTTATGGTGCAGCCGTCTAAGGTGCATGCTGGGTAACTGTGACATCGTTGGGGTCAAATCTGGCCTGGGACCGCAGTTATATGTGATGTTACAGTCAGTCTGTCTGCCTGTTCCCAGCTAACATCTCATATCACTGGACCAATTAGCCAGTTTTTGTGCAGATGTATGACTGTATGGACCTCTTGTGGTTACAGTGATTAGCATTATGAAAAAAGAGAATTTGACTGATGGCATACCGTCATTGACTGCTGACTGCAAAGGCATTTCCAGCAACTTGCTAGGCTAAAAACCAACCTTACTTTGTCTGTTGCAGGCCACTTTTTGGCCTGTGCAATGTGTGTTTATTTTTAACCCTAACCCAAAGTTTACTTGTATACCATGTGCCAACGTTAAAAAACAAAGGTGTACACAGTGCGTGAATTTCACAGCATTCTCCAGTAGCTGTGTCTGGATGACTGCCTGTAAAGTACTACTACAATAGCAGGTACCTAAAATAAACAGATTTTGTTATTATTCAAGGAGATTATATATGTACCAGGGGTTGCTTCATTTGTATTCTAAAAACAGAAAAAACATCTGTGGTTATCCAAAAAAAACAACTAATAATGCTTTAAATGGTCTGCTCTCAGTACAGAATTAGGCCAGCCAGTAGAAGCGACATCCATGTTCTCACAAGCAGCGGCAAGAGATTTAACAATAGTTGCTGCGTGGCAGCTTTTTACAGTCCACACGTTCAGCTAGAATCATGTCATGTGGAGAATCTCTGGGCTTAACACACACACATACACAGAGCGTTTTGAGAAACAAAACCTGGCATTTGAGTATGAAAGTCCATAAATGATAGAGATTTGCAAATGGATGCTGTTCTCTCCCGGTCACCCCTCCTCACCCCGGGCCTGCCGCTGAATTATGGAGGGAAACACTTTTCCTTTGAAAATATATATCAATCAAACATTCATGGCTGAGGAGGTCTCCAGACAATGGCACTGTGAAACCAACCCCACAACACACTTGGTGTGTGTGTACAGAAACACACCAGTTTGCCAATTAGAGCAGAAGTTGACCATCCTGTAAATATTTAAATGGGCATCACTCATATACATGGAGCAGCAAAGCAGCCGAGCATGCCGCTGTACTCTGCAGAGGTCAGTGATTTCATCCTTAAGCACGCCTTTAATACACACTGAACATGTCTGCTTTGGAGACTTGCAGCTTAAGGAGGATCACTGGACAGCCTGGATTGAAGTGTGACCAGAGGCCTGTACTACGAAGCTGGATTTGAGGATTAGCATGGTAACTTCAGCTCTAACTCTGGTTTTTCTGGTTCTCTTTTAATCTGGCTAGATCGCCATGGCAACTCATGCAGAGATGCTAACCTGGTCGGGAGCAGGTTATGTTCTAGATAAGAGATCAGCATCTATAAACGCACCGCCTATTATGGGACACTTTCAGATCAGAACAAAAGTGTTTTGTTATTTGTTATTTTCTGCCAAAATTCATCACGTGTCTTATGTAGAGTACCAGTATTGCTTTAAGCTGTATTATTCTTCATAGAAGTTGGCGAAACTCAATCGTTTTTTTCCAGTAGTTGTGTCAAATGACGCTCCGAGCGTCCCGTTTAATGCGAACGCGCACTGAACCCAAAGAGGAAACCCTGGGTTAACTGAGAAAGTTGATAACCACTTTTGTGATACCACTGATCCGTGACTGCGGTTGTTAGGCTTAGTGAAGCGAGATAACGCAAAGATACCCAGGGTATGTTAAACTCGCTTCGTAGTTCAGGGCTCAGATGTTACTCATGATCTACAAACATAATAAACTGGAGCCAGAAACTGCTTTGCCAAATCTACAGATTTTATTGACAATGCCTAAAATAAAAAAATATATCATTCAACAAGGTGACAGCAATACAGTTACAGATGCCTTAATGCAGGACAGAATAAATAAGTGATGGAGGAAATTGCCCTTAATTCAAAAATGTTGAATTAACTTTTTATAGACTTGCCTGGGTCCTAGTGCCAGACATTATTTGACTTTCCCTTCTAAAGAAGGCAGATTATGCCTGGCAGCCAGTCGAAAGATTATAGCACTTCTTACAATGTGTAAGAAGTCGACAATTTCTTGATCATTTCATATCAAGAACAAGAGGGTAGTTTTAGAAGAAGGTAGCCAGGGCACAAAGGTGAAGCAAGACAGTCCCTGTGGTCAAAAGGGGGCACCCGTCCCCTCTAGCTGTACCCACAATGCCTTTAATCCAGGGGTCCACCTGCAGGCTAAAGCCTCACATCGTCCAACAGAAACGATCCCTGTTGTGTCACTTAAGAGCAGGCCCTGGCAGATGTGTCCTCAAGCTACAAATGCATTTTTAAAGTCAGTGCACTTTAAACTAGAGCTCACATTAGCAGCATTTTTTTGGTTTCTGTCTCGATTTGACTCACACTGGCCTCTTCTTCCACACAGTGGAAACTTAAATAAAAATACAATTAACACTGTCCTTTTAGTCACATTATGCAGGTTTCCCTAAAAGAAAAAAAGTTATTTAATCCAAAATGTGGTTACAAAGTTGTATCATACATGTGTGGAGATATAGCTGATGCATGTAATACGAGGAAAGCAAGATTTAGAGAGTGTGTGATGGAATTTGTGTTTGTGTGATTGTGCATGGTGTGTGCGTGTGTGTGTATGTTTGTGGTTGGAGAGGCTGCAGGCTTGATGAGTATCAGTACTGCTGTTGGCTAACGTCCTCTTTGTGGTATTAGCAGGTGAGAAAATGGTTTTGACTTGTGTGTAAGTGTTCGTCTGTGAGAGAGTGCTTGGAGGGGTGGGTAAGGTGCTGATTAGGGTTTACATTGCTAAGTGGGTGGTTACAAAGTGGGCCCCAAGGTGCGAAAGCAAATCTGATGATTGCGGCAAAAACAAGCTGGTGACAATGTTTCCGAAAAGTCAGTTCAGATAAAAACCAGGGTGAAAGTGAAGAGTCAGTTAAAGAACTGCAGCAGAGAGAAAAAAAGGTGTCAAGCTCTGAATTGGCTCACACCACAGATGTATGCAGAGCATCATTAGTCAGTGACCTGTTTAAAGTTATAACTGATAACACAGGATGTGTGCAGTAAAGTATGTTAGATACATACTGAGAGGTCCTTGGGCCATGTGTTTAAAAACTGAATGTAAGGATAAGTTTGGTTGTTTAGCTCTATACTGTGTGTCATACAGAAACTGCCTAATTTAACCACTCATTTTCGAAAATGACTGACTTGTGATGCACTCTGCACCAAAGAGTATTTCAAATCACATTGAATAACGAGCAACTTGATCACAAAAATTATGTGAAATGACTGTGTTTTGTGTGCAGGCAGCACAGAAACAATTCCAATGTAAAGTCAATGGGGATCCTTTTCGTGCTGGGCACACATATTCTCTGAACTTTCTAAAAGTAGCACAGAAGTCATTATACATACACATACAGTTCGCTGTTGTAAAAAAGGCTGCGGTTTCGATCAATTTATGCTACAAAACCACTGACCTAGGTCTAGGGCAAAAAAATCCTGGTAAGGCATTATAAAAGACAGTAAAAGTAAATAATTTTCCGGAAATGTCGGAAGAGAAGCCCCAGGAGCTACGGAAAAAATGAAAGTTCCGTAAAAAACAGAAGTTACATTAAAAAGATTTGACCCACAAGCCCTGAGCCACATGTTTCGTAAGATATTTAAGTTATGTAACTTACATTAGAAGTTGTCTACTTTTGTTTTCACACGTGACACAAACCTTGTTCTTCTGGGTGAAAGTGCACCGTCCGTTTGACCCATCCACAAAACTCCGCCTCGCCTTCAATCATTACTACCACGTGACCAAGTGACATGTTAAACCAGGGAATACACGTGCCAGCTCAGAAAAGATTCCCCATTTCCGCGCTGGTGCCAAATTCCCCTAAGCTAAAATTTATTCCCACCACGAAAATAAGTACAATAGAATGATTTAATGAACAAATACATTATTTTGTAATTTTATGTCATGCCAGTTAAAAAAAATAAAAAATGGATTGGCAATCCGTATCAACAGGTAGCCTGAGTTGCAGTATCAGAATCAGTATCAGAAGAGAAAATTCAGATTGGTGCATCCCTAGTTCTTTTGATGTTCCAGTGATGGGGAACTATTCCTAGAGGCTCAATAGATTTTCCTTCCAACCACTGTTAGACTGGAGCTCAGTAAATATACTTCAGCACCAGGGGTAAAATCTTAGCTTTACATCTTTTAAATTATTAGTTAAGCTCTCTAATTTGCTTGAAAAGTGATTGTTTCAAGTCACATTAACATGATTTAGGGATTCAATGGGACAACATTTTGGTAAATGTGCTGCACTGACTGCACTTTTATAGCTCTTTTCTAGTCTTTACGACCTCACCTTTTCATTCACCTTTTCACACACACTTTTAAACTGGCCAAAGCTACCCTACACGGTGCCACCTGCCACCATCAGGAAAACAATCAAACAGAGATGAACGCAGCAATGGTAGCAGTATCTTACCCAAGGATACTTCGCCATGGTTAGGCGAAGTATCCTGATCAGTGGGCGACCGCTCTACCAACTGAGCCACAGCCAACCTACTACTGGCTAACTGTATACATATCATATGGATTTTATGGTTGGTTTACAATTTAGATTGTCTCTCTCTTTACCATTTCCCATCTGAACAACCTGTTTTCAACAAGAAAATATTATTTGACATTTACACCATTTAGTTTGGTTTAAGGTATTTAGGGATGCAGTGTGTGATGTAGCATGTGGTATAACTTTAACTTTAGCCAGCAGATCATGTAAACAACAGAATGAAACCCATTCCTGTCTAGAGTGGTATAGACTGCCTTTCACATGAGTGGCTCTCAAAAGCCATTCACACCTGCCATGTGCAAGAAGCTTTTCTGTACGCTACCTTTGCTGCTTGTACAAAGTGTCAGAATGTCATGATTGCATGGCCTTGCCCTTGAGCATGAAGAGCTGTTTGCTTGATTACTCCAGAAGTCATCCATTCAATGGCCTTAGCTTTTTGTTTTTACTTGAAACTTTGCAGCGTGCCAGCAACCAGGCTCACCGCCTTGTTTGCTGTAGTTCATTACCGATGTGAGGAGGGAGAGAAAATAGGAACTAATCAAAGAACATTCTTTCCTCCATTCTTTTCAACCAAGGTTTCTTGGATGAGCAGGCGGTGAGGGAGGAGGGCAGGAACAAAGGAAAAGAAGCGATAAACAAAGCAGGGTTGAGTCAGCCATCTCCAATGTGACCACATGTGTATAAGACTGTGAGTAGTGCTTTGTCTTTACATGTTACCACCTCTTGTTTTACACATGTATTTATAGAATAGGCTAATTTCCCCCTCGATGTGTTATTAGTTCTTGCAAAAGGTGTGATGCACAAAAACTGACAGCCATCTTATATGGTCTGAGCCCCCCACCTTCCACACTTTGTGACAGTGTGTGTGCTATTGTCACCACAGCTGTGGTTTACAACCATTGGATGATTGAAGGGGGAGTGTTGTTTCACAAGGAGATTAGCAGGTACAGCAGTTGTGAGTATGGTAGGCAATGCTTAATCAGAAGAACGCTTGGCATGGTCCAAGCTACATGAAATCTACTTTCCAGAGTGTTTGTGAAGAACCTGCAAATGACATCTGGCAGCTATGACTCACATCAACTCTCTGATTTGATTTAGAGAGAACAAACAAGCCCTACAATGATGAATGTGACAAATCAAGTCAAATTAAGAGTGACTGTCACGATTTATCTTTCGAACAATTTGGCCAAAAGCATGACATCTCAACAACTACTTGACAGAAGTGTTCATTTAGCCTCTCTTTTGGAACCACTGCCAGGTAAAAAAACAAAGTCTTTACTTGATTGTGACCAGGCATTAGTAAAAGTTACCTTTTTACCTTATTATGTTGTTGATATTATTAATTTCCAGACCATGATCCCAATTATTTATATATCAATATTATATCCTCCTGATATTCTTGTTCCACCACGGAACAAAGGTTTTGATGTACTGCAAAAACTAGAATAAATATATATTTGAGAGAAATAGGCCTTTTGTGTACATGAATTACATATTTTTGTTCAGTGTACTTACCTTGGTGTTTTTGTGCAAAATATTAAAATAGTAAAAGGGAATAAAGGATAAAAGCAAGTTCTGCAACAGTCAAAAACAGCAAATAAAATAATATTTGAACATAGATCAAAGTATTGGGCAAAAAACTAAACCTGAATCAAAATTGATGTCAGTCCACCCAGCTGTTAATATATGAACCAAATAATTTCAGAGCACTAGCAAGGCTGAGTGAAAAGTCTGTAAATGTATTGCTTGAGAACTCTGATGTTTGTGCCAATACATTCAGCGAGTGTCAAGATACTGGATATTTTTGACCTGCTCATGGTACTGGATAAAAAGTCAGTCACCTTCTGGGGTCTTTGAATATCTGTATTATATACCAAGGACAATCCATCCATTAGTTGTCAAGACATTTCATTCAAAACCTGCATTACCTACATACTAAGGTGCTAGAGGAGGACTTACCATTGTCTGCGGAGCACGTTGGCTGTACAAAATGTCATGGTGGACGGCTGCAAAATTGAGGGTTTCACATAATGACTTGTATTACACTACATTAGTGGCTGTAACTTGGGATGGATTTATACATTTGAGACAACTTTTCAGTGAGATGGAAAAACCTTAAAAATGCTCAGGAAGATCTGGTCATTGTTCATGGGAAATGCTGGTCATGTAGATTATAAAAATATATGAGTATGTTGTTGGTTCCATCCACCTCTTTTGTTTTATGACATTTCGGGAACATTGTAGCCATCAGCAGCCACTTGCAGGGCTTTAGACATTTAGTTCATATATCTGTCAAATACAGAAGCAGACATTTTTTCAATCATTTCACTTGATGTAGCCTCCAGTCTCCTCAGCACACTCTCCAGTCCCCAAAACATTTCAGTTAGCCCATTCATCCAAGCTGCCATCATGATGTGTGTAAAAATGTGTAACATTTTTTAGCATGAATTACGCCTGAAATATCCTTTTATTCCAGCACTTTTGTCTTCTGACTCTCAATTCTGAACAGTCAGCAAGAGACATCCAGCACGCTCAAATGCTTTTAATAGAGCTAGCTGTGGAAAGGAACAGCTTCAACTTTTCATTGCAGTTAGGGGTCAATTTACCAGGAGTTTGGAGTGTAAAAAAAACAAAAAACAGTTAACCCCAGACCACACACATACATGTGTCAAATACACAAAGACAGACAGTAAGTTGGTGACAAAACATCAGTGTCTGTTACGAAGTAAAATGATGACAAAAAGTTTGGGTACCAGAGACAGATCTGTCTGAAGTGTTTCTCTGGAGAGTAGCCTACATCATCCCTTAAATATTTCAGTCCCTGTGTTCATGTCGGGGAGGCAAGTCTCACAGACTCCCCGTCGTTCTCTGTTAATGAATATTAAGAGGGACATTTTCCTGAGGGTGAGGCCCCTTTTATTTATTCCCTTTATTGTTTTAAACTCTCTTCTCTCCACTGCTCTTGGTCTCTCTGCCTCTAATTTAATTGTGCATTCATCAGTTTGCGTCAAGCTTGCATCATTACACCATGTTGACCTGGCTGAGATAAAAACAGAGGAAATGACGAATGAGCTGTGCAAGACAATAAAAAGAGAGCATAAGTAAATTAATCAAATCAGTTGTTGGGGTTTCAAATCAATGTATTGTCAGTCTTTAGCTGAGTGGATGCTAAAACGAGATAAAAAGAAGTGAAGATGCTATAACCCTAGTTCTATTAGTGTGAACTTAGCCAATCAGAAGGTACCTAAGTGAAAACAATGCAGAATCTGCAACATGTGTATCACACTCATTTGGCAGCATCGTAGGAGCAACAGACCCCTTGGTAGAGGGCTCCACTTGTGCTAATAGAATTACGGTTACAATTTAGTGACCTTTGTTCTATCTCACAGTCTACAGCTGCTACTGGATTCTAAAGACACAGTTACCTGGAATCTAACTTCCTTTTGGCTGCCAGCCAGCAGACTGACAGTTTCCACTCCACAACTTCCAGGCACTGGGAGTCTTGAATAATTATGATTCTAGAATACAATATGTATTATTTAGAAATGGCCCATTCTAAATATTGAGTAGGCTAGTTTTACTTTTTTGTACGTTAACTTCAGCAATATTTTGAACACAGGACTTCGGACTAACCTACAGTATCAGGCAAGTGTACACACACTTTCCACCAAAAACCTCTATGAATCGTTTCAGTCTGGTTTCCCTTCCCACCACAGCACTGAAACAGCCCTCTTCAGAATCACAAACGACCTTGTCCTCTCCTCTTATCCCAGTAACCTCAACGTCCTCATCCTACTTGAGCGCAGCATTTGACACCATCAACTATTCCATCCTTCTCTCCATGCCTTAATACCATTTACAACTTCAGTGACACTGCACTCTCCTAGCTCATATCATTCCTCTCCGGCAGTTACCAGTTCATCAGCATCAACAATTGCAAATCCCCTACTGCTGCCCTCACTCAAGGTGTTCCCCAAGGTTCAGTTCTCGGCCCTCTGCTCTTCCCTTGGCATCCCATCATACCACTGAGAAATACGAGCAGCAGAATGAGATAAATATTCGTGTCTGCTTTCAATTTGTTTTCGGAGGGAGAAAAAAAAAGGATGAGAGAAAAAATTGTAAAACTGACAAAAAAAAATACAGCTGCTGGCGACATGCTGAAAAAATGTGCTATAGGCTACACTTTTGTATCTGCGGAATAATGGGGCATTGCACAAATGCAGCAGTATTACAGACTCATGGAGCTCTTAACATGGCTCTTGATTAATAGTCTTGTTGAAACTGTTTTCTAAAAATGTGACTTTATTTGTTTATGTCTGTGTCCGACATCACTTGTCAATCAAACAATGTGTGCAATGCTAACGGGACTTTCTTGGATTTTCTGTTGATATATGTGGCAAGACACCACAACTATTTTAAGATGCTTTCTTTTGTAAATATTGGCCTCAGAGTTGTTCAGCACACACACACACACACACACCCACCCACACACACACACACACACACACACACACAGATTTAGTGAGGAAGCTGCTGTGAGGGCAGATTATTCTATCAATGTCAAACTTCAATGACGCTTGTCATCTGATAAGGTTTGGTTTTAATAAATGAGGGAAGAGCAGCCAAGCTTAATGCAGCAGTTTAACCCCCTGTTTGCACGGCACAACATGGCATCAGACAACTCCTTAATCACCCACATAGTGTTCATGTTCAGAAAAAGCTCATATTTATTATCAGTCTATCGGCATCACCCCTTACAAGATGTTTCAACATGAGGTTTTTGTTCTTCTAGTTTTTTACACTGTGGTTCAAGCTCAGGAAATGTCAGTGGTTTGGCCAGGTAGGTCGAAAAGTGACTATTCAGCGTTCAGAATAAATTATTAATTAGGCCCACTACAGAAACATTGTGTTCAATCATTTGTGTTCAACCTTCTCTTTCTCTTTTTTTTCTGTCTGAAACACACACACTGCCGCAGCCTCTTTTTTCAGTCCCAAACA
>CAFUXE010001523.1:167465-190024 GCA_903364295.1 Serranus cabrilla | reverse complement strand
ACTGATACAACCAAGACCGTATTAAAGTACCATGTGCCCTGGGACTATACCACCCACTTTCACTTGCTTGTTTACTGTGTGTCCAGGTTTGTTTTGGTAAAAGTAATAAGAGCACTTAACAGTGGTAATAGAGTAAGTCAGGGCAATGAAATCAAATGTGTATAGACTATTTAAGTATGCCTAATCAGAATAAAAATAACAATCAGCAAACTGTCTGCAACATTCTGTTTAACTATGATAATATAGGCCTTTGCATCACTCATAACTAAGGTAGTGTTTGACTTAACTTTTAACTGTAGCCAAGAGTTTTTCCCATAGACTTGAAATCGTGAAATAGACATCTGCAATCTGTTTTTAACATCTCAACCACCTTAAAATTATTTGTCAGAATTTGACTTATTGCATCCAATAGCGTTTTAAAATCTACTCGACCTGTAGGATTCAATTGTATTTTAGTGTGCTTGCTCTATGTGGCCTATACAGCTGTATAAGTGGAAGAGCCAAAGAAGATGCGGGTATTTTTAAGCATGACATGTTTCATTTTTTGGCTTCATGATTAATGATCTTTGTAATGTGAATCCTTTCTGTAATTTGGGTACTTTAATTTGAGTTTTAACTCAGCACACTCACACTCACATATTACAGTAAGCAATTGCATATACAGGAGTATCACACAAGCCTTTTTTCCCCTCCCTTTCACATCATTGGGCTGCAGGGCTCAAGCCTGTACATTAAAATAGCAGAGGATAGAACAAGCTCTTCTATGTCTTCATCACCTCCGCCAAGGCCAAGGACCAGGGAGGAGGTTATGTGATCGTCAGCGTTTGTCAGTCAGTCTGTCTGTCTGTCTGTCTGTCTGTGTCTCTGTGTACAAAAAAGTACCCAAAAAGTACTGCACGGATTTGGATAAAATTTTCAGAAAACATGTGTATTGAGACAGGGATCAGGTGATTAGATTTTGGTGACAATCGGCGATCCGGAACACCATCTGGAATTTATATTGCAAATGTATACTATTGCGTCAGTGACCATATGCCTTCGCAAGTCCTGTTTACTCTTTATCCCCTTAACGTTCCGTGTTCCGCCTTTGGGACGGCCAAACTTTTTTACTCTTTGACGTTTTTCTCTCTCAATTTTAGTGTTATAATGGAGATACTGATATCATGAAGTTAGGCTCATGTGACCTCTGACCTCATACTTTCTAAATGAATATGGGCTCTATGTGTTCCCACAGGTCTCCTCTTTACATACATGTCTACTTTATGCTGATAACAAGCAATTTAAGTCAAAAACACATATGTTTTCTCATGCAGTAAAATGTGCTATATCAGCCTAATATTTTCATATTTCTTCATACTGGTCTACCCAAACAGGCTTTGAATTACATAAATTAGGTATCACTGGAAAGCTGAGACTCTTGTGGATTCAATGAGCCCAGTTTTATTCATGTGGGATGATGTCAGTCCCTGTAGGAGCCAGTGAGGGCATTTCTCGAGTCTCGACCTCGCTGTATAAAATGAGCTGCTGTGACCCCTATAGGATGATCACAGCCTCATGAAACTCTATAGTCACAAACTAGAGACCTAGAGCTTTCAGAAGATGTATAGTTTCCCTATATATATTGACAATAGGGGGAGGGGGGGGGTTCAGCATTTTAGAGAACAGAAGTGCTCGCCATTGAAACACTGAAAATACAGAAATCTCCAAAATGACCAAAGTTTTTGAAGCCAAATCAGAGCATGGATTTGTCTGTGTTCTTCCAAAGATCTTGTCACATTCTCAGGGTTTCTAACCCCTTTTTTAATCAATTCACGATATGAAAAAAATTGCAAAATCAAGCACCAAATGTGTGTAACAAATGCTATCAACCCAGAATTTGCTGGGGTTGGGTTCACTCTTATGTTTGTATGGACAAAGAAAGGTTCTCCTGTGATTGGTGGGGTTGCTTAAGTTCCTAACCACCTGTTTAACCCAGTGACTTGATTTAAAGACGAGTACTTTATATACCATGTACATCTCAAAGATTACACAAAGCTGCCACTACAAACCGCAATTTATGTCCACTTGCAGATCATTTCCTTGTACATTCAAGGTGGAAAATTTCCAAAGCAGTCCACCTCTTGGAGGAATGCCTCCACATCTATAATTACTGGCCACACACTCAATTACACCCAACTGTAACAGCGGAGTGAGGTTGACATTTATGGCTTTTATTTGACCTCAGACAGGTTTGCTGTCTCACCACCTTGTCCACTAGCTCTGATGTCTGTGCCAAGGGGTGCTCCAAGGTACTTTCAGGGGCCCACCCCGGTTTCATAAGTTCTACCTCTCTGACGCACGTAACTCAGCTTTGACAAACTGTTGGCAAACTCCCAAAGACATACCAATCTCTTGCCAATGTATGCAAAACGCTCTTACCCTGAGAGTCAGCTTTTTTTCTTCCATAACATGACAATGGAGTTCACTTTTTTAACGCCCTACTTTTTATCTCTTATTGCATTCGCATGACCGCCCCCTTCTTTTTTCTCCCTGCAGTCACAGCGTTATCATGATTTATAGAAGAGTCCATTTTGTTTTCAGTTCCAAGACGCACAAATCAAAGTACCATTGCAGTACTTTATCTTGGTTTATTGGAAGACACTGCATACTCCCCTCCTGGTCAGTTAAATGCATTTAAGTGTATATTTAGATAAAAAATAGTCTCTGAGCCACAGATTTCATTGTTTTTCGTGTCAGTGATGAATCTCTCTTTTTTGATAGTTACTCGCAGGGAGAAGAAAAATGCAGGCTTAGCTGCACTGTTATTTCCTCTGAAGTAAAAAAAGAAAAGGCACAAAAAAAAGAGGGTCTCCCAAGAATCTGATTACCTTGCTTTGAAAGTATACCATCTGCAGACCATTCACCATTGTGGTTTGACATTGAATTAACATGTCAACAAATATTTTGGTCATTATTTCATGTTTTCCCCCTGGGCCATTTGCCCACAAGCCTGGAATGTTCCCATCAATTACTGCCACTCCCTCCTCTTCTCCGCTGGCTGTGAGGACAGGAAGAGAGGTCACTGGAAAACTTGTCTTGCAGACTCATAGCGCATTATGAAACACACTGTCAACTGGGTTCATATGTAAAGCAAAGTGACGACAAAGCGTGCTTATGTTGACTCGGCTGGTATTTCAGAATAACGCTCAAGACCTGCTTTCCCTCACTTTCCTGCACAACCAACTCCGCAAACTCAATGAGCTTCCATGTTCTCCAGCAGTCAGATGAAGGGGTGAAAGAACACAATACACAGAAAACATGAAAACCCACCTTTGTCTAAATCAGGTAACAATACCTTGCTGTCTGTCAAGGCAGACACAAAAGCCTTTAAGATGCATCCTGCTGTTTCTAAGTTTTCAGAGAAAACGGGCAGATGACGTCTTATGATTTATGCCATGAGGACACAGTATAATAGAACAATGGCCAGAGTCCTTCCATAGAACAAAGAGAGCTGCAAGAGAGCCGCTGAATGGTGAGATGCTGTCAGGTAATGTGAATGGAGGGAGGCCAAATTTGATTTCCAAGCTACAATACCTTTGTGAGGTGTTTGTTGGTCATCACAGGCAAATCAACACAGCCTTGATTAAGGGCCACAAACACCTCCCAGACAAGGAAAGGAATTGAGCTAAGCTTATTTTTGCTTGGATAAATGTTTAAATAATGATGCTTGCACATTCACATGTGCTTTATTATGCATGACACAGCAAACAGAACATGATTTTATTAGGGTTTGTTGTTTACAGTGGAAAACACATGATTTCCAATAAATAAGATAAGCCTAACCTGAAATAGCACATATTTAATACAAAACACAAAGAGCAGTGTGGGTGTTGTTTTCAAATTCAGCCCACTTCTTTGGTCACCACAACTTTTGAGTTTAACCTCCATCTGACTTCGACGCACGTCTTTTTAACTACTCTCTACCGAGGCGACCAGGGGCACTGTGTGTGCTTCCTTGCACCCCGCGCATTAAAACTTTCCCTCTTATGTTCTGGGAGATTGAAAGTGTCCAGCGTTTTATTCAAATGACACACTGCCTCACCGGGTGCTTCTTTTCTCTCTCCTCTATCTCCTTCCCTCCACCCCCCTCCCCCACCCCTTCACATTATTTTTGAAGACAACTGCAGGCTAGAGGATAAGAATCCCGGTTGCGGTGCTTGCCAGCACTTCCTCCTCGGCCCTGATTTGAATAAAGAGCTTTGAAATTAAGTGGACAGGCCCCATCAGAAAAGCAGCGGTGCGCCTTTAAGAAAGCCACCGAGCCTGGGTAAATTATTTTGATTGACGGTACCAGGACATTTTTTGCGAGCTGGCTGATTTAATTGCGAATGCCAGGGGGCATCTTCAGGGGCCAGGTACCGGCGTACCCGTTTGATCTCCTCTAGCCATCTCCCGATGGTACCGGCCACCCGGGCACCCAGGGCCAGAGGGCAGACGAACAAAGGCAACTTTGTGTCTGTGAGCCTCTTTCCCCTTTGCCTCCTCTGAAATAGAAAAAAAAAAAACAAAGCTGTGGAATGGGCAGCCAAAAGTGTGAAAATGGATTTCCAAGCTCATTTGATGTTAAGTCTTTAGTGTCAAGAGTGGTGTATTCATTGATAAAGAGAAGAGAGGGTGGGGGAGTAAGGTGGAGATGGAGGGGTGGAGGAAAAAGAAGGGAGGGAGAGCAAAAGAGTAAAGGCAAAGAGAGCAAGCACATCTTCTGACATACAGACATTTTTTTTTTAATTTCCTGGATGGAGGAGAGGTGTGGACTGGGTTTCAAACGGGAGGGAGGATTAGGGAGAAGGGGCTTAATGAGAAAAGGATCCCTAGTCAGCGGACAAGCCCTGTCAAAAAGAAGAAGCCAATACTCATTCCCAAAAGCCAAGCCGAGCCCCAGCCGGCAAACACACATACAAATGTACACACACCTCCAGACCCAACAGTTTTCCTTAAATCCCATCAACTAAAGCCCAACACTACCCTATATAACCTGTATTATTATCTCCACCAACTGTCTGTCTCACGCGCTCACTCTGAGCAAAGTAAACCAGTTTGAGAGGCAGTTGTCCTTATCAGTCCAGTACTCAATATGAACTGAACAAGGTAGCAGAGCTGTAGCATGAGATCAAGCCTTGGGTCCAGATGCTTCCGAACACAGCTGGGCTGATGCAAGAAAACACCTTAGTGTTGACCTCAGCCCAACGATGTATCAAATGCTATGCGTTTCATCGTACCATTTCAAATAAAGTGCCCTTCATAACTGTTAAAGGTACAATACTTAACATACTGTAAAGTAGTTGTAGTAGTTAATGTTTCTGTCAATATTATAATACCTTTTATGAAATATCCAGAACTGGCTTGTTAACAGGTTTGATGACACAGCATGGCATCGCTTCAACAATTATGATATACGATATGTTCATGGTAAAAGAAAAACATGTCAGCATTAAGCATGACATTTAGTGACTTAGCTTTGTAGTTGGAGGCTGTAAATCCAAAATGTATTGAGAAAGACAGTAGCCCTGTTAAAATTGGCTTTTTTTAATGTGTACACTGGACCCATAATATGGATGAAAGGATAGACACTCAATGCATTCCAATCCATGGGTTGATAAAGACGGTAGCTTTTATGGAGAATCTGTAAAACTTAGATGTTCTATCCTGTCACTAGATATATACCAGATGTGTTGATGCCCATGTGTCCATCTTACCTGTGATTCAGGGTGACAGGAGTTTCATCCACCTGCCCGGAATGACTAGGATGAAAGATCTCCTCCTGCCCATATGCATTTTGGATTCACATCCATGTATAGAGACATTGGCTTCTGTAAAATGATACTATTTATCATGTAAAATACACTATTTTCTCAGGATGGGAACCCCTGGACGGGCTGCTGGACGTATGACATTTTGAGGGAGAGATTTCAGATTTAGATGTAGATTTATGCATTGTCTTTAAAATGAATTCGTTGAAATGGTGCTCTTGTTAAAGGGCTTGTTTGTATTTGAAATCTCTCCCCTCTCTCCTCTCAAACACTGTTTTCTCTCCCTATGAATCCAAGCAGCGTTCCACTCCCACTTAATTGACTTTGCATAAAAAGGCCTCTCTAAACTGGGATAATAATGTCAAGTTAAACCTCTAAACTTTGCATAGGGAAATCAAACACCCATTGTAGATTGGAGCCAGGTAGCCTACATGAAACACAATGCAAACTATATCCTCTACAGGCCAACCTGAGTGTGGTGTTTGTGAATATTGCATATAAATGGCTGTAGGTTGGGGCAGTCTTTAATGTCAATTGCATGGCAGACTTTTTTGAAGGGCTACATCAGTGATATAATATTGCAGTACAACTGTGTTATTTTCCCCTACTGTATTAGAATATTTCTGCATACTGTGGGTCCCTCTTGGAATTGCATAAATTGGGTATGAATGCAAAGCTTAGAACTTTGTAGATTAAGTAAGCGCTATTGTATGTGTGATGATATTAGTCCCTATGATATGCGGTTGCTGTTATATATATCATGTTAACTGTTTGTCATAGTGAGGGCCTGTAGGCAGAAACTTTTTGTGTCTGGTAGTTTTAGTGTGCAGTGTTCTGTAGCGTCTACCAATTCATTAGTGTGTGTGGGCTTTCCATTATTTGCTACATAAACCTATGGCAATATATAACACAGAAGAAATAGAAGAAAAGTGAGCTCAGGGTGGATGAGAGGTGGATGTGTCCAACAAGGAACGAGCATTGGAAATTAGCAGTAGCTATAAATGCTGCTTCTCTATGTATACTGTATCAATCTCATTTGAGTCATCCTGCGTAACTGCATCCTACAGTTGAGTGCAGAAGTAGCTGTTTTTAAATCAATCACTTCTATTACCAAAGTTAAGCATTTCCTGAGAACACAGAACTTGATTTTGAAACTATACTATGTAGCTTGCATAAAGTGACATACCATTCCCAACGAGTCCAAAACTGAAGCAAAGAGTTCTGTGTGCATCGATATCACACGCCAAGGCCGTTACACAGCGTCTGTATTTGATGAGTTTGGGATCGGAATGTGTTGCTTATGAGATGACACCCCGGCTCAGGGTACAGGGATATTAGGTTTCAGTGAAAGGAAGTGATTGGAATAGTTGTCTAACTCTGTATGTACATTGTACAGTAAAAGATCAGTCGAAGTCACACATTGAAATAATTTATCTGACGAGCTCCAGTTGTACCTTTTCATCCATTAGTGACAATTCAGCAGGTTTGTTTCCACAGCCCTGCCGTGTGTTGATCATCCTCTCTGCCTGGAACTCATCAGCCGTCTGCTGCCTTAGCCACGTCACTCTAATTCCCAACAAGCTGATTTTGGTCCAAGATTATTTAACCAAGGACCTGCATTGTTTATTTTGTTATACAAGTCAATAATCTTTTTTCCCCCCTCTATTCCCCCAATTTAGCTAATCTGCCTAATGACAAATTAGCATTCTCCACATAGAAGACCCACATTTCCAATTCAAGACCAAGGCTTCCAGGGGATGCTGAATCAGCTGTTATTGGCTTATTCTTTGTCTCCAAAGCATCCAGTCAAACACTTAGGAGCTCTTCTATACCTATCATGGATAATACTGTACATGAAGGAAGCAGACACAAGCTTTATTAGTCTGACCCCTCTAGGTAAAAAGCAAATGTATGTTCAAATTGTTGTCTTCCTATAACCCCATTAACTTTACTTTGATGTCGAGCTACAAATCTCCCACCAACCCTAATTAGCTGTCATGCAGCTAGAAAAGCTGGTTGTCATGTGATGTTCGCCTGAATTGTTTATCAGTGAAGAGCGGGTATACCATTATCTATATCTGTATCTGTTCAACCAAACAACTTAACTGTATCTGTACTCTGTATGGGCAGAGTTTAAACAGGAAGTGGGACAAACCGGATATGAGTGGGAGATTATAAAGTTGATATTTTAAGCTTGAGCATGATGTGGGTTCAAAAGTGGGTTCATGTATTAATTAGAAAATGACTTTATACAAATAGCTCTGAATTTAACTTTATTTGCATAACAAGAGTAAACGTACAATTATAGAACACATCTGTCTACAAGTATGATGTAGCAGGTTTGACACTTGACAATGACAATCTATGTGACTATGAAACAGGGTTCCTGTCAGAGCCAAGGCTGTCAAATAATAATTATAAATCAAAAAGAAAATAGCTCTGTCAAAGCATACACAACAATAAAGAAGACTGCAAGTAGCAATGAAATATGCTTTTCCTAAAATACAAATAGATCCCAAATAAATTCAGTTTTCGCAAGGTGTTTTAAATCAAGCAGGCAAAGCATCAAAGGTCTGTGTGTGTTTGTGCATGGTATTAAATAGGCCTGCTTTGCCTGGCCATAAGCACACAGCATGTTAAGATTGCTAAGATTTTGAGTTTAAATATACTGTAAAATTGCACATCAAATAAAAAACTAATTACCAAACCAAAGCCTAGGCCGGTGTTTTCAGTTTCTCTCTGGCTCAGTCAGTGTGTATTGTAGCAAAGTGTCAATGTCTGTGTATGTTGATGGAACCCTCATGACACAGGAAAGACAATCCTTTTGTTTTCAATGTACATGGCCAGAGGAACTTTGAGAGGCCTGGTAGCTCAGAGTGCTATCTTAGTTTTCAAAGCATCCTCATTACAAATGTTGTACTACTTTGTTAGGGCTCAGTTGGTAGAGAGGTCAGTCACTGACTTGAAGGTCGGTGTTTCGATCCCTGACCATGGCAGTCTACATGTCTAAGTAGAAGTATCCTTGATCCAAGATACTAAACCCCAAACTGCTCCAGATGCGTTCATCAGTGTATGAATGAATTCCTGATGATGGCAGGTGGCACTGTTCAGGGTAGCCTCGGCCACTGGTATGAATGTGTGTGTGAATGGTGTGAATATATAAGTGCAGTCCATTTACTTTCTTAACTAGTTCGTGGCCTATGGTCCATTCACTCTGCTCAGAGTCAGACTTGCCATCAGGAGTACCAAAAGTTTTCCTGATGGAAGAAAAAACAAACTACACTTAAAAACTGAGAGATGTGAGGTTGAAGTCCCTTGAAGTTAATGCAGCCAAATTTGGTGTCATTGCTGTAAATCCCTAGCCTGGGTGCAGCCGAACTGTAGCCCCGCCTACAACATTTTTCTGCGGGCAGTTCGGTCTGGCACTGCTCCGTTGAGGACCTTCTATGCCTATGTATCAAAAAAACACGACCAATGAAATTGTCAGGGCGGGCTTTACACAATGATGGACAGATGAGCGGCCGTGGAAGGGGAAAAAAATCTATGTATTATTCCTCTTAGGCTACTCCTTAATAATTAATTAGAATATTCCATAGTTTCTATGACATCTTCCTTAGAAGATTCCCCAAAGTGAATTCAATTAGTCTTGATAGTAATTACCTTCTTTCTTCATCATACCTGTTGGAATCTATCATATACACGTTTGACAGTTCCTGGTTCATTAATATGTGTGTATAGTCAAGTAGGATTATTGCCTATTCCATGGAATGTTTAATCATGTTCTATTATCAAATGAGTCATCCCTTCCTAGTAAATAGTTATACTCTTCATTTTTATGCGAAGTGTCATTTTTAAATGTTCATTAAGCATTGTAAATTTCTTCAGTTAAATTTTTCTTCAATTGTTGTCTTTCTAGTAGCTTAGTAAAATAGACACGTGAAAGAACATAAAAATGCCACAATACGAAACAGATGAAAGCATATAAATTATATTATTGTAATTGGATTACACCCCTTTTGAATATCTGGGATCATCAATAGACCAGTGTTAATTGAAAGCTATTTTAGATTTAATCTTAGTCTTCAGACAAAGGTGTGTATTAGTTTTAGTCACATGTTTTTCCCCTTCATAGTTCCATTCTAGTTTAAGTCTGCAATAACTCAACTGGTTTTCAAAAAAGAAACTGGTTTTCAGAATGTTGGTCCTTTGCTGAACATTCCTGTACAAGGCTTTCCTCTCACTGCTTGACAGCATCCTGATCCTCTTGCATGACTGTTGAAAGTCTTATTCTGTTAGTATCTTGCAGAAACTCCTCCAGGTGTATGGCGGAGCTTCTGTGATCTCTGAACACAGGGAACAGGGCCTTCCATTCAGCCCATATTTTTTAGTACTCTGTCACCTGTGTCCAACAGCTAGCATATGACACCTTTGTCATACTCCTTTTTTTTTTTTGCCCAAGTGAGGTTTGCAGACGCTTTAGAGCTTTAGCTAGTAAGCTTTCTGCAAGTCTTCTTTCAATGTGAACACATAACATACATTGCGTGGCAATGATGCGAAATTACAAAACAGAGATCAGCTGAGATTAGTGACTCCCTTGTACTACTTTTTTTTTCTTTGAGTGAGTTTTGCAGAAGCTTTAGAGGCAAGATTGTTGGCTTTATGCAAGTCTTTATTCAACTTGGAAACAACAGGCATGGCAATCATCTTGGCAATCAGGATAAGTTACAAAACAGTTGAATACCCTGTAGTATTACACTTGTTACTGTTGTAGGCGAGAGTGCCTAGCAATGAGAACCAATTTCCGAATGTAAATTTCCTGCGGATGGTACAGTGTAGTCTGTCACTTCTGAATTGATCAAGTCTTTCCTGACACAAATGGATCCTAGCAGGAAATATGTTGCCCACCAGGATCTTTGACACAGTCAGACCTCTCAGAATTTTGGTCAGGAAAGCCTGTGCATAGCATGTGAAAAGGTTGGTGACCACCAATACATTGCTAATCAACCATAGCATAAGATTCTATCGAAACACAATCAATACATACTGGATCCATTGGTCCACTGCTTACGATGTAGTGCAATTGAGGTGCATCTAGATATGGAGATTTGCTAGTAATACACTTGCCATGCCTTTAGGTCAGAAGCACAGTCTCCTTGAGAAGTCAGTGGTCCTTTCAATTCCAAGACGGCCAATATTGTCATGAAAGCACTTGAGAATTACTACAAGGAACTCTAATTGTTTCCCCGCCAAGACGAATACTTGCTTGATTGAAGCAGATTTTGAAGTTTGGGACACTTAGCATCACCTTCTGGCCCAGCTCCATATTCACCACAATGGCTTGGTGCAGAGCCTGCATCACTGCTAAAGCAACACCAATCCACCTGTCCATCTCACATTCCATTCTATCCTCACTCGCGAACAAGACCCTGAGATACTTGAACTCCTTTGCTTGGGCCAGCATCTCACTCCAAATCCTGTGGGGGCATCCATTTTCCAGCAGAGAACCAGAGCCGTGGAGTTGGAGGTGCTAACTCTCCAGTCGTAAATTCCAGCCCCCCTAACACTAACCTTAGAGTAAATCAAGTCATATCATTTTTCATAATAAGTCATTATTAATGATAAAAATCAATAATATTAATAGCCATCTGAAACCCTAATTACATTATGATGCCACCCCCTTTTGAGGCATAGCACCAGGAGTTCTTTTATGTGCTCTTGTATCCCTCTTCCTGAGTCATCTAATGGTTTGCCAGAACTTCCTTGAGGCCAAATGGAAGTCCTTCTCCATAACCTTGAACCTCTCCCATATCCAAGTTTTAGCTTTGATAACTAGTGGTGGGAACGGCAGTTCTTTTCAGAGTACTGAATCACTAGAAGAAAAAAAGATTCATTCACCAAATCATTCAGTAACTTACTGGAGCTATGACTTTATCAGTACTCACTGAGCTGAAACACTGCCGAGCGGCCGTAGGCCTATGTGAATAAGCTGCAAATTTAAACCTGCTGTAACAATTGTAGCATGTACCTCTGAAAGACGGTCAGACACTTATGTATTAATGATTTCACACTTCATTAAAAATCCCCAAAACCAGAGCTGGTTTATAAAACACACAGAAATACAAGAGTGCAAGAGCCGCCCAAAACAATACTTCACAGTCATTTGGCTCTTTTGCTGCCACAATGCTCTATATGATAAGCTAGAGTCTTCGCCTCTGTAGTTCTCTGGTGGTGGAGAGTTACAGACCTCTATCTGTTCTGCTGAGTCAGCCTCAATATTTAGAAGAGACTAAGGACCCAACCCTTTCTGACACCTGACATGGATAATGGGGGATGAATATTAAAAGAAAAAAAATCGACACTGACATATGGCACTTACTCGTGTTGCCTTCTGACAAGATCTTTGTGTGACTTAGCTCTCGGATATATGTCTTTTTGGCTAAAAGCGTCATCTGAATGAAATGGTTACATTGTGACATAGTAGATGGTCATGTAGGGGCAGTGCAATATCTATTACTTACCACAGACAAAAATGTGTGTCCCTTTGATCAAAGTCAGTGATTTTTATTTTTTAGGTTTTATTTTGTAGATGTGAATATGAGTAATTCCTGACCTATGTCCTCGATCTACGTTTCCCAGTTTTAACTGTCAAGGAAGTGTTGGATTTAATTTTTAAGATCTCTTCTGATGCTGGAGGAAATCAGACAACTTTTCACCTGTCTGCTGTTCAAGAAAATGCCTGTGGCCTTATGCCTACAACCAGAGCTGTAATGATGTACAGTTCACTCCTTCTCATTTTACATTGCTTGCATAAATTTCTGTTTAACAAATGACTTCAAATAGGGAAAACAAGCCCACAGCTCAGTTTGACCAGGGTTTATGGGTTACTTAATCCAAGCTAATGTGATGTTTTCAATGTATTTTTTTTTCAATCAACAATCGAAAATTCTAATTTGTAGTATTTATATTGTAGTTATACACCATTTCAGTGCAGCAGACCACCAGTATTGTTGCAAGAGGGCATGTCTTGTGGAATCCATGCATAATAATTTTTAAATAACTTAATGGATAAATAAGTGTTCGGAAGTGGTGTGATGTGATGAAAAAATGTCATGAGCATGCTCAAAGAGGTTGTCCTGACTTAGCGTGTGTTTCAGCAGAAACAAGTTGTACCATCTTTCTGCCCTCCAATCCAGAGTCTAGGGCAGCGGGGCAAGAAATAAAGATTTGAAAAAGCAATCAACAGTCCCCCATCCTCCCACCCCTCCCCAAGCTGATTTGCATCTGATCCCCAGATCATGTTTTATTTATCAGTAATCACAACCAATCAGGGAAGAAATTAATCAATGAAGGCGCAAGGTAGGAGTGATATCCGCCATCTGGGGGTCGCGCTGATCCCTCCACCCACTGGCAGGCACTCACACATAGACACAGGCATGTAGACATACGCATCCAAGGTCCAACACAGCTAGATACAAACACATGTATGCACACACATGCATACACACATTGGCAGGGAGCAGCAAATACATACATGCGGCGAGAAAAACACACTCACACATGCACGGACACACACAGGGCTCAACAACGATAAGAAACAACATTATGTACACACAGACACACACACTGAAGTTCCCTTTCCGCTGGCTTGTCATAGGCCCATATTTAGGTGACTGATATTTTTCACTCCCCCTACCAATGAGCTCCAAGCAAGTCCATATGGCCTGGATCAAAGGTGTTGCTGGGTGCATGCTTCTGCTTTATTGCCAGCCGCTGCTGTTAATTAGGAAACAAGATCACAGGCAGTATTAAAATCCAATTAAATTGATATGAACAGATTGCCAAGTGATGTTCGCTAATGTATAATTGAGCACCATGCAAATTTCTCTGGCTGCCTTTTGTTTTGCCGTGTCTTTGCCTCTATCTCACCGGCCCACAATGATCAACCGAGCTTGAAACTTTTCCTCTTTCTGTCGTCACCGACTGAGAGATAAACAAGTTAATGCCCTAAGATGGGGGTATGGCTTTCATCAGTTAAAGTGATATCCTTCCCATCATGCACCAGGGGGGCTGTAGAGGCTTTGACTCTCTCTCGTACGGCGTCAATCTGGCCTGTCTGAACATGTATATTTGAAAAATGGTGTTGTCATAGCTACTTCAATTAGTTCTTTTGTCTTTCAGTGAGCTAAAATACAATAAGGCAGCAGAATCAAAAGGAAAATTTATTTTTCTTCTAACAAAAAATGTTACAAAGAACAAACAATATAATTGATAAATGACTATACTTTAGTACAATAGTTGCTAACAACGGGGGTCTGGACTCTCACAAGGGTTCACAAAGACAAAAAAAATGAAGGGGGCATTGAATAGTGATTGGTAAACATCTTAGAAATCAAGAGATACAAAATACAATGTCTCCACTTCATGACAAATCCTCATCCATGGAAATGAGAATTCTCAAGTGTTGAAGTTACCGTTTACAGTTTTTCCCTCCAGTGTGAGTCCTGCCATACATAACTTTATCAAGTTTGTTTTATCTCCTCCCCCCATTTATGAGGATTTCTTAGAATGCTGCTACAGAAACGACAGTCGTTATTACTCTGCATTACCTCCTCCAAATCCACAATTACAATTAGACCAATCTGTGTCTACCTGTAGTATTAATTATATAATATAGTGTCCATTTCTTTATTTGTGCATGGCTTTTGGGCAAATCGAAATTTTTCATTACACAAAATATTTTCCCTTATTGGCATTAGCAAATGATAGGTAAAGTAACTGTAATATAGTACCCTGCAGAGCTTCTAATGAAGCAGATGACTGACACGTAGCACACAAAGGAAGCTTTGGCACCACAGAGAAGAAAGTGATTTCTTAAAGAAAGTCTTACTTTAACACTGATCTCGTCAACCTCCTCTAACATGGCGGGTCAGCCAGGTTATGGGATTGGACACATTAGGGATTAAAGATTAAAAAGTGGATTATAACCTGTCCCAGGATTTGCTATGTGACATATTCATACAGGGAGATGTGACTGGTCAGACAGGTTAAGAAGGGAGGGATTTTTTTCTGAGCTTTAAGCCGGTCCAGCGATGGACTAGCAGGTTTTAACAACGGGGCTTAGTCCTGCTGGAATGATGAATGACATGAATGATGATCAGGTTGTCAGACTGTGTCAGCAACTAAAGCTGTCACTTGCCCTTGCTTCCTGAATGACTTTTCTTTTTTTAATCTTTTGACATAATAGTTTTCACATTGGCTACACTGTTCCATGGGATTTTTGAGTAGGTTCTGGGTGCCAGGTTCATGATGATTTCGTTCTAGGTATCACTAAGCACAAATACTCAGGAAGGGACTTTCAAGCGTATGATTTTCTTGTATGAGATTTATTTAATGGACTTTTTGAGTTTTGAATTTCACTGTAACTTAATTCACTAGGGCCAGCATAGGCCTTTGATGGCATTCCAAATGATCCTTGGAGAAGGGCCCCAGAAAAAAACAGGACTCACAAACATGATTGCGTACTTGTGGATGTTAAGATCATTCTAACCTACGGGGGTTCCTAAAATCTTCTAGTAAGCAATGAGGAGGGTTTGTTTGAGAGTTCTCTAGTAAGTTATTTTACTAGGGCTCCAATGGGTCTTTGAAGGCTTTCCCGGAGTAGGGCACCAAGTTTTAAAAGCATCTCAGGACTTCCTGGTACACCTGCAAGGGACAAGTGCAGTTTAGAGAACTCTGGGTGTCGTTAAAGGTATTCACTCAGTAGTCCTTAAGGGTAGCTCCAGGGGAAGTCGGTGTGTTCGAGGGAATTCTGTAACTTCATTCACTATGGCCTGGCTCACATCTCCTCAAACAGGGCTGTGTGGCCTGCAATGACTATTTGGAGGTCCTTGACATATAAACCTGCTCTAGCAAACAAAGCCAGTGATTACAGAGTCAGGGAGGTCTGCATCACCCATTCTGAGCGTTGCCAATTAAAACCCCATATTATCAGCGATTAAATACCACTCGCTCTAACAGCTGAATGAGCCTAATCACATATATTGTCGACATACCATCTCACATACAAAACCAGAAATTAAAGGCTTGGATGTAAATGAAAAACAACAAGATACCACCATCACTAGTGTCTCGGCTGCCGGCCAAGTCAAAACCCACCGGTAATGTCAGGATGTCGCCAAGTCAGGCCAGCAATGGAATGAAGAGAAAAAGAGGGATGAGGAGAGAGGGAGGGGTAAAGAGATGGATGATGAGAAGTGGGTGCAGCTGGTGGCCTTTGTCTCTCCAGTGCTTGGTCCTCGGAGCTTCAGATCCACTGGGAGGGCAGAGAAAGCCCCAGTAATGACATGCTAATGTGACTGTCAGGAAAGAAAAGTAGAGAGATCGGAAATTGCGCCAATTCTCTGCCGTAAATGGGCAACATTGCAAAAAGGAGGGGAAATACTCCCCCATCCTTTTTATATGAAAAGTGATAAAAGCCTTGATAAATCCCAATAAAAAGGGATTTGGAGATATGAGGCAAGTAGATAAGAGCGAAATGGTGGAGTAGGGATGCAGGTGAGGGAGGATGGATAAAGGTGTAATTTTGGTTGGAAAGAGTGGAAGCGAACAAGGCCTTTTGGGAAATCTGCATGTGGAGCTGGATGGTTTTGGCTTTGCATCCCAGTTTGACGACTACCTGTTTTGAACTCCCTTATAAAGTAGACCAAAATGAAAGGCGGACATGATGACAATTGCCTCCATCATTGAGATATAGCCTCATAGACATCTGACAGTACAGTAAAAAAAATAATTCCAGCACTTACTGAAAATACTCCATCAAACTGTTTGTATTTTAAGCATATTCTTCCTTCAAAAAATGTGCGACAATGCTACATTTGGTCTTTTTATTTACAGGAGCAATTTACCACAATATTTTTTCTGAAATGTGTCTGTTTTCTATTAATAAAAGAGACTAATTTAAGAGGTCATTAAACATGCTAAGTTTTATTGGAGGACTGGGATGGTCAATGCAGTTTTGTGAGCATTGTGTTAAAGGGGTAGTTAATGGTAGTGTCTGTGATGTGGATATTAGTAGTTTGTATGTTTTTGTCCCTTTAATACAAAAAAGTGAGAACGTGGTTAATGATATAATAAACCCCTCATCCTTTACTCACATGTCTCACAGGTTAAATGATTCCATTCACTCAAATGTGTCAATCCACACTGAGGGTATGCCAGATTAATTAACAACTCTTACTTTATTTGAAAACAATGTATATTCAAAATAGATTGAAATTTTGGAAGTTAACAAATTAACAACTGCAAAGTATTCAAAATAATAGTGTATTTTTGATGAACAGCAATGGACAATCAATATAAAAGAGGAAAATAATATTAACTATTAAGTATTAACACGACAGAAGTGTTAACAATTGTTCAAATGAGGTGTAACGAAGAATAATAAGCATTATTATGCACAGCCAAGACTGTGAAATGTTAAAGAGCTCTATGCTTAGATTGTCTTTACTATATTACTACTTTATATAATGGGAGAATATACACCAATTTTAATTCTGTAGATTTGTATTCTAAACTGCAAAATAAACAATGTCTCCAAACAAAGCTGCTTCCTATAATTATACAACAATAGGCCTACTATACATCTGCACAATGTAGCTGCTTTAACTTGTATCATTTTCTGTGTGCGTGTGTGTGTGTTCTGGGAAACAAAGCACATTAACATAATATATGCTTCCAAACAAAGAAACACTATATAGGCAAAATGGCTGTAGTATATTTGTACATTAAGTCTAATTTCTGCTACCGTTTATTCATGGATCTGCAATTACGTAATTCACAGTGTATCTCTTGCTGCTGCTTAAGAAACAAATGGCCCACTCCATAAATTAGCATTGCTTGTACAGTCTTTTTCTTTTTAAAGAAAGCTTGTTATATAAAAGATTCCTGACTTTTCCCCAGACAGTCGCTGCCTCATTCTCCTCTGCTGTTTCTACTTACAATACAATTTAAAGAGTGTATTGAGATGAAGCACACCTTGGATCTATGAATGTGTTTTTTAATGTCCTGGTGGAATTTGGCTGCAGTATGCTTTAGTACTGGATGACCTTTGACATTTCTCACTTCTGATTACTTTATTGGGGAAAAAAATCACTACAACATGACAGCAGCTTAAGAAGCAGGATGACTAGGTGTCATAGAGAAGCATATGCTGTATATTTATAAAACATGTTATTTCATGAAATAGGCCGGATTGGACTTTGACATTTTTTGTACAAATACGGGACGTGGACATGTAAAAGAGTATGAATGTGCGTGGTAATGAATTGTGTTTTGTTTTCAGGTTTGTATGCCGGCTCGATGATATTTTTTTGTTATTTCCCCCTCTATGTGGTGGCACCTGAATGCACTAACTTTAACTAATTTGGCAACATTTCTTTTTATTGTGTACAATATATTTATTGTAACCCATTTATTTCCCAGAT
Organism: Serranus cabrilla; assembly: GCA_903364295.1. Lineage (NCBI taxonomy): Eukaryota > Metazoa > Chordata > Actinopteri > Perciformes > Serranidae > Serranus > Serranus cabrilla. The sequence goes on along the minus strand of CAFUXE010001523.1, from coordinate 171,753 downwards.
CTACAGTTTGGCCCTACTTTTAACCTACAACTCAGAAAACATTCCACCCCATACAAACACAGTATATTGGGTTGTTCATAACCATGAGACCATAAAAGGCTTCAAAAACAGTAAAGTTTGGCAGAAAAATATGGAGGGTGTAAGGGTGTGTGTGTGTGTGTCCTAAATATGACAGATGAGTGTAAGGTGTGGGTGTGTATGAGCACCTAATTGGCCCAGATATCACAGAATGAAATATTCATGTGGAGGCTCAGTGTCTTTTGAAAAGGGAATCTGGTGTGTAATGATGAAGTCGGACTATTTTATCTGCCCTGCACCCCACTGACACACTTAAAGCTCGCCATGCAACACCTCCCACCACCCACACACACTTCCACACATAGAAGCTGCTGTACACAAACATACTCAGACATCCTTATGAAGTAATGCATACACATAAACCTGTGAGCAACTTCCTCTCCTGTCAGTCTTTGACTGTGCAAACTATAATTTACAGTTGTACATTGCCAAAGTGCTTAACATGTATTCTAACAAAAGAGATCTGTGCTCATTGCAAGGTGGGGAGCAGACTCCAGTGCAGAGTTAACTTGCATTAAACTATTGCTGTATTGTGCCAGGTGGCAGGGAGGTAGCATGAAATCTGAAAAACAAAACAACAAACGATGAAAAAACTGTTAGGTATATCAGCCGCACAGGTTATCTTATAAACAGATGCCATCTCATTGGCTGAATATTGAAAGGTCATCATTAAACAAGAAAAAAGTCTAAAACTAATGGCATTTAGAACTTCAACTGGAACTTCAAATTCATGAGTTGTTTTGAGCAGCAAGCAACATCTAAGGTAGCACTGCAGGGTGCTTCCACTCCTAACTTGGACAAAGTGGAACTCTGGTATGGACTTTACAACCAGTCAAGACCACCTGAAAAGTAGGGTCTTAATCTGGTCCCCAGCAGATGTTTATGTGGTTCTTTTAAAGCATATTGGACAAACCTCTGGACTGCATCATAGCAGACATGAGTTAAGTATTACCACTTCTGCTCATCATAAACTTTCAAGGAAGCAATCGTATAAATGAAGTGTAATGGCAGTCACCAAAACTGTCCAGTGAATGAGATACCTGTCAATCTATATGACTTAAAGTTTACTCCGTCATTTGTCAAATAAAGTCAGCTTGAAAACGGACCAGACCAGAACAGAAAGGAAACAATGGATCACATTTTCATCGGTCTACACTAAATGTACCAAACTACAGGTTTGAAAGTGACATTCTGTCCAATGATTGTCTATAATAAAGTATTAGTCTTGTTCAGAATAGTCCTTTACTTGCCGGAGAGCTGCTGGGGTCTGGGGTGTTTTGGTGCAAGGGTATAAAAGACTAAATACAGTGAATCTAGTACAATAACTCAGTGGTCTGATGCTGGCATAAGGAATATGGTAGCTAGCTCCAAAAGTTATTGACATGTTAATTAGTTTTTCACACCTCCAAGTATTTGGCAAATGTTTATTGCCAAGAAATCCAATATGATGTCAAATGTAGTGATCTTTTAGTAATCAGACCGTTCACCGGTGGCAGAGGGCAAGTACTTCCAAGAACTTTTCCACTTAGTTACTCTAAGGCACTTTTGGCTTTGGGTGTCGGTCAAATGAATGCAAAATGAATGTAATTTAACCTCTCTCTCAAGGATGAATCCCAAGAATACATATCTGTCACTCACCTGCTGTTTTTATTGCTCCCACAAGGGCTTTGTTTTGGTTGTTCTGGAGAACTTTGATTGTCAGAGACACCCTTTTGATTGATGTTGAGATTGAATTTTACTACCTGTCCTAGAGTCTTCATGTCCCCCATCCGGCAGCCAACTCACCTTCCTTCCTCTTCGTCTATCCTCCCCCACTGGAGCTACAACTAAGGTCCCAGGGGGTGAAACAAGGTCTTACACCCTTCTCCTCTTGAATGTACTGCAGAAATTCTCAAAACACCAGGACCGCCCTCCACCCTGGAAACCTCTGGAACCAGCTCACACACAAATGCACACACTGATTTTCCCATCACACACCCAGACACTAAAGCCTTGGCAGAGAGCAGCACAGGCCTTGGCACAGTTCACCTTAATGAGTGGCAGATTCAAGCCCCCTGCCACTGCTGGGTGGCCGAGAGAGATAGAGAGGCAGAGAAAAACAGAGAGAGAGAGAGGAGAGAGACCTTATCGAGCAGGGTGGATTATGGAATTGGCATATGCTGTGTGTTTCTGCGAGGCCTTGGCTGGCCAGACAACAACTGAGCACTCAAGGCCTCCCTGAAGAAATGCTAAACAGAGAGAAAAAGAGAAATGAAAAGAGAAAAAACATAACCACAATGGGGGTTTTGCCCTTTGTATGGACAATTAATTAAAAACCATTTATTTCCTCCTTTTATTCATTTTCTGTCTCTGTTCTGCTTAACCAAAGCTTGTAAAAGCTGGCCACAGAAAAAGGCGAGTGTGGCCAAACTGGAGCTGTCCCATCCAAACCGCAACCAGCTGACAGCCTTCGAGAAGCTGCTGCATGGTAGAGGAAGAAAAATAATGGTTGTTCTGCATTGGAGAGTGCAGAGACAACTGATGGTCTCTATGGGCCCAGTACAGCACCATTACACTGAGACTGGCTCCTGTAAAAAAAAAAATCTATTTAGCTAATAACTGGCCATCACAATATGAATAATCAACAAATATATTAATATGTTGTCCTGTCATTACTTATTATGTTGTGTTAACGACAGTTTGCATAAATAACTATTTCAATGTAGTATTTTTTCTTTCTTTCAAAAGAACCAAATATTCATGTACAGAAAATTGTTCGTGGCTTCTAAGCAGCCTTTACAAAAAACATGAACATGAGCACTTTCTGATTGGCCATCTATCTGGTTAAGGTTTGGCAACAATGGTGGTCACATGAAGAAACCAACATTAGTGTTCCAAGATGTGAACTGCAATCATAGCCAAAAAAAAAAAAAAAAATCCAATATGGATGAGTCTTTGGCATGATCTTGGCCTGCTATTTTTAGCAAATTTTCTTGACAGTGCTGGGATTTGTAGGACTACAGTAGCTAGCTACAGTAGTCGGCCAACTCATCCTGCAAATAGTCACAATGTTCCTTTTCTACCATCAATTATTCTCAAGGTTGCATTAGGTGTACTACCACTTTCTGGTGTGACCATGCACAGCTTAACAGTATAACAATATGATGCTGCTCCCACCTTTGCTGCTGATGGATTATTCACCTAAAACACAAGCAGTTGTCAGAAAAGCATTGGTTGTGTTGAGATTGTCCCAACAAATTGTCAATGTTGTTTATCAGGAACAAACAAGCGTTTTGTCATTTGTAACACAACAATTAAAAAATGATGAAGGTCCAGAACAAGCAAGAATGAATTTAGCATAACCCACTCCAACAACCATACAGCGCCAATACACAGTGTCCCTAAAAGGACGAGAAGTTTATTTAAAGTTTATTCAAGAGACGTATATTTGTACTATTTTCCACTAACCACGTACCATACTGTATTATATTTGGTAATACATTCCATAATGCTTTACTATATTGTATCTGTTTAATCTATTTTATATCCCATACTATATTATGCTATCATGGTGGGAATATTATACTTTCGTACTTATTGTAATTATGTTATACAGTTTGTTACAATATACTATATTTCTATGATGATTTTATATGAACCGGACAATGCATTGAGCATTATAACTTAATCATGTTATATATAGTATGAAGTCCACATTTGACCTACATTAGACTTGCTGGCTCTGCTGCTTTTAATCACTCCATTTGACCTTGTAATTTTTAGCGTTAATTGCTCTTGTATAGTTTTACTATCCATACATCACTGCTGTGACTGGGCCTTTATTCTGGCAAAAAAAAAAAATCCATTCAGGTGAGAACTTTTCCAGATAGAAATGTATTTATACATTATACTTTATGGTTTGGTTTAAATTTGAATCCTGCTGTTGGAAACATGGCCGCCGGTTATTCAGACTCTCCTGTTGTTCACTAGTGTTTTTCTTGTGGATGCAAAGTGACCTGTTTGGTTGGGGAAGACCAGGGGCTTTCCTGTTTCATATGCAGATAGAAAGCACCTCAGAAGGAGTCAGGATGAAGGATTCCACCTCCTCCTCCTCCTCCTCCTCTCCAGGTCTCAGCTCTGAGGACGAGACAGTGAGGAAGGCTTCAAGGTGGACCTGTGTAGAGGATGCATGGATGCTGCTTTCACAACCCACACATACACACACACACAC